>NDGN011441677.1:0-17679 GCA_002564285.1 Tympanoctomys barrerae
TTTGGTAAGTTCCGTTGAGTATTATAGGTGTGTAAACTCGGCAAAGTCTTCTAAAAGAGTCCAAGACCCAATGCTATTATGGGCTACTGGACTCTTTTAATTCACTCGTTTAGGGGAACTTTCCTCCATTTTTTTCTCTCTTAAAATTGTCACATTTGGCTTTGACCACATATTTGAATTCCCAGAAAGGATATAACAGTTATGTTCTATTTTGAGGATACTCAGTGCTCCAGGTGTAGTACAAACGAGGGTGGCACTTGTTTAAATGAATCACTCATGTTATTTACCCCTCACCTATTTTTTCTCCTTTAAACAGGATAGAGACTCTTAATGGAACAGTGATTCTCCGGAAAGCAGAACTTGAAGCAAAGATGCAGGATTTAAAGGTAATTCAATTTATACAATAAGATTCGTTTTTCATCCTTGAATGTGGAGTAGTAGAATAAAGAGTTATGTGAAGAATTGCGATAGCCCTTGAGGATGAAATATGATGAGTCTAAATTATCAAGAGCCACACAATTACCTCTGCAGTAATATCAAATTCTCCAAACAGGTACAAATCGCTTTCTTCCTCCTTCAGTGTGTCTATGAGGCTCAAAGAGGCAACAGGAAGGCGTTCCACTTGAAGAACTTTTCATGAATGCACCTGAAATCTCTCCTGATTTACATCTTATCTGTGGAAAAAAAATAAGAGAGGAAGTTTTATTATCTTCCAAATTGTCACACGATAAAGCAGGCACAACTGAGACCTACATGTTTTCACTGTACTTTGGGTCTTATTTTTTGCCTCATTGTCAAACTTTCTCTATTCCTGAGACTGAATTTTTTCAATTATCAACTCTGAAGTAGAAATTTCCAAGAGAAAGTCCATGCTGCAGAATATCAGTGAAAATTCCTGGAGTGGCTCGTGGCAGATCTTAAAAGTCTCAACTGTCTGAGCTGGTCAAAGTCTCCAGAGCGATTTGGTCCAGACCCTCACTGGTGTATCTAAGTCATAGCCCTGTAGATCTCTTCCCTGGTGCCAGGTGACCTCAACATCCTAGTGTTTGCGTAGGTGGCAATGAGGTGGCCATGTTCAGTAGAGATTGCTTGGCTTACTGCAAGCAGGTTGCATTCTTGGATTTTGTTTAGAAATAGCTGCCATTTATTAGCTTTCCCTGTGAAGGATGCACTGATTAGTTATTGAGCCCAGAAGGTCAGTCCGCTGTGCTTTTTTTTTTTTGTTGTTGTTCTATCTTTCTCTTCTCCCATGTTCAATTTATTAACAAATCCAATTTTCTTCTTCATTAACATAAGGTTTAGAATTCTTGCCATTTTGCTTATCTGCCTGGTGCTTTGAATCAGTTTTGGAAAATTCCTTTAAAAAATTCCTTGGGAAAGAACTTCTGCTTAGATGTTGATAGAAATTGAATTGCTTTTGTGCGTTAAAAAAGTTCAGTTCAAATTTTTAAGACCTTGCATTTCTTGTTTTGAAGAGATCTTTGTTGTTTTATTCAGGTCTTTTACATACTTTAAAGCATTTTATAATGCGTATTTTCACATGCTATTAAATTTGTCTATATCTACTCCAATTTTTCTTACTGTGATATAAGATACTTTTAAATTTTGTGACTGTTGCTATTGGATTTTGTATAAATATTTTAATCCTATAATCAGGCTCTGCTTTTATTCAAATAATGGTTTTGTATATTTGTTTAGGTTTTCTATTCAGAAAATGTATCATCTACAGATAATACAAATTTTGTCCTATAGTTCAACTATTTTCATTTATTTTTCTTCACTTATAGCATTGGCTAGGATTGTTGGCACATTGTAAATAGTGGTAGTCTCTTTTTTTACTTAAAGGGACTGCTTCTATGTTTTGTTATTATATTTATAAGGAATTGAAAAATACACATATTATGTTTAGTTTTTAAAAACTAGCAGAGTAATTTTTTGGAAAAAAGATAGCTTTGATGAACATCTTCTAAAAAGTATTTAAGTTTCAGCCTCTCACTAAAAGAGACTGGAATGTAGAAAGGGAACTAGTGACTTTGCATAGAAAAGCTTGCATTTCATGGACTAAAGCAAATACTTGCACAAAATGTTATTCCATAGCTCAGAGCTATTTCTACACTTTGAACATTGCCCAAGGTTTTAATATACACAGCTATTTTTTCTTTAATAATTGTAAAGATTTTTCAGTACCTTTACTCTCTTCTACAACATTGAAGACTTTCATATACTTTAAATGTCCATTTAAAAGCCCATTTCCCCTATTATTGCTGACTTTAGAGAATTTCATCAATTTTTAAAAATTATAAAATACAAATTCTATGTTTAGATTTCCAGTTAGAATGAAAAAGCTAACAATGAGCACATCTCCTGACTGCTCTAGTGATGTGTGTGTTTTCTGTCTTCTAGTCCTCATACCTGTGTTTACTCTCATTCTTAGCATTTCTTAGTATTTTGAATATATTACTCTTCCTTTATGAGAGGGCTTCTAACTATTATACTTTTGAAGGTAATCTATGTTTTATTTTCTTCTAAATGTTATAAAGTTTTCCTTTTTCACATTTAATTACTTAATTCATCCAGACTTTTTTGTATATACTTTTTTGGGGGGAAGGTACAGGGTCTCACTATGCAGCTTGGATTCTTAGTGATCCTCTCATCTCAGCCTCCCCAGTGCTGAGATTACAGGCTTGTGCCACTATGCCCACTTTCAGTGGCTGGCATGGCAGCATGGCATGCTGTATCAGGGATTGAATCTGAGTCCTTGCACTTGCCAAGCAGGTGCTTAAGCCACCAAGCTATCTCCTGGCCTATGTATATACTTGTATACATGAGTGATGGGAAATTTTTAATTTTATTTATTTTTCATATGTACACCAAGTTCTCCCAGTACTATTTATTGTGTAGTGCCTTTTCCTTGTGGATGACCTATAGTGAAACCTATATTTTAAAGTGAACTTCATATATACATTAATTTGCCTACAGGCTCCTTTTAGAATCCATTGGTCATGTTTTTAAATCACAAACTCAGATTATAATAAATCTTGATATTTATTTGGCCAAATTACTTCTTAATTCTTTTGATTTTTTTAATGATTTGGTACAAGGTCTCACTAAGCTCAGACTAGTAGTGATCCTCATGCTTTCAGCCTCCCAAGCACTGGGATTACAGGCATGTTCCACAACACCCACTCTCATTCGCTATCTCAGCACCCCCCGGGGTTGGCACAACATGCTGGGGATTGGACCTGTCTAAGCAGGTCTTTTATCTACTGAGCTATCTGGACAGCCCTTGATTTTTTTTTTTTTTTGATAATCCATATGAATTTCAGAATTGAACTATCAAATTTCAGAAATAAATCCTAGAAATTATATATATATATATATGTATATATGGAGAGTAGATGTCTAGATGGTAATACATTTTCTTCATTTATTTAGTCTTTCAATAAATTCTGATCAATTTGTTCATACAAGTCTTCTTGTACAACTTTGTTAGCCTTAGTCTTTTCTATCTTATGAACTTTATGATTATGAAAGTTAATGGTCAATTTATAGATATATAAAATGCATTTTTTGTGTCATTGGTAAAGTCAAGTCTTCTATTAAACTACATAACTTCTAATAAATTATATGTAGATTATTTTCAATTTTCTATAAAAATAACACTCAAAAACTTTTCTTGCTATATTATACTAGCTATACGATACCATATACGAATAATAGAAGTGATAATAAGAAATTTTATTTTGTTCTTTAATTTTGAAAGAAACTTTCCAGTTTCTCCCCTTGAGAATGAGTTATCACTATGAACATACTTTTCACTTCTGTACTACATTTCCTGGTACTTTTCATAATGCTTGTTTGTTAAATTACATTGAATACTTTTTATGCATCTCTTAAGATGACATTCTAATTTATTCACTTAAATCTGTCAATATGATGAATGACATTAAAAATTTACTAATATTTAACCATACTTTCTATTACAAACCATATTTCTATGATAAATCCAACTCATTTGTAATATTTATATATACTCACAGTTTTGATTTGCTATTTTAATGATTTTTGAAAATAGTTTTGTTTTTCAGTTAGATTAGTATATAATTTCTTTTCTCAGGCTTCTTTTTAAGTTTTTCTACCAACATTCCCGTTTTTTTTTAATTTTTTAAAAATGTGCTTGGTTGTTTCAGGGTCTCACTGTGCAGCTCAGAACCGTAGTGATCCTCCTGCTCTTAGCCTCCCCAGCGCTGGGAGGACAAGCCTACGCCACTAGGCCTGGACCCTATCTCTGGCTCAGCACACCTGGGGGCAGGGCTGGCAGGCATGTGGTGATAGGGATCCAACCATGGTCACTACGCTTGCCTAAGCTTGCTCAAGCAGGCCCTCTAGCCTGCTGAGCTACTTTGCAGGCCCCTGTTTTTTGTTTTCAATGAACTGTGGATACCTCCCTCTTTTTACTGTCTGGTACAATTCTTGGAATACCATTTGAATCATGCAGGGTTGAGGTTCTTACTAGTACTAATACTTTTAAACCACAATTTTAACCCTTTTATTGATTTATAAGACTGATTGGGGGCTTGAGGGTTAGCTCAGTTGCTTAAGCACCTGCTTGGGCAAACCCACTCAGGCGCAGGGGACTGCTGTTGGATCCCCAGCTCCACATGCCATTCCAGACCAGCTCTGTGGCAGCCTGAGCCAGCCCCCACCCATCAAAAAAAATCCTTGTCAACTTAAAAAAAAAAAAAACTAATCAGGAGATTTTTTTGTTTCTTTTTTGAATAGCTGTGAATTATGTTTTATCTTAATTTTCAAACATAATGCACTATATTGATGATAAAATCATATTTTTATCTTTTTAAATTTTTGTCTTATCTGTGATTATGTTCTAATTTTTACGTTAGTGCTTCTTAAACCATCTCTATTTTTTCCTTTGGTAACTTTCTCTAGAGAATTGTCAATTTGAAGATCATTTAAAAACTACTATTTGCGTATGTGACAATATTTTATGTTTTCTTTCTGGAAATTTTTATAGGATTTCTGTTTTCTTTGTTGATCAACAGTTTCACTGCAGTGCAACTAGGTCCAGATTAATTTATCATTTTACATCTCTTAGAAGATGCAGAGCTCTTTTTGCCTGCAACACGTGACTTTCTTCTGTTTTAGAACACCGGGCCAATTTCTTTAAATAAACCATCTTCAGCACACTGTATGTTATCTTCTGGATTTCCTCTTAGACATATTATTGATTTACATTGCTTAGGAATATCTTAAGTAACATTCTTGTTATTAGTGCTTTGTATAGAATATGTTCTTTTTTATTCAGTTTTACAAATTAATTTGTATTTTATTGTCAAGTACTACTTTTTCATGTCTCTATGTTCTTATTTTACTCTTTGCTTTAAACTTATGAATAGTAATTTTGCTGTCTCTGAGATTATAATCACTAGTATTTTCATATTGTCTACGGATACTTTCCTGTTTTCACTTTGCATTGCTATCCATCAACCTCCAAGACTGTTTAAAGCACAGTTGGCCTTGTCCCTTGCATGGCTTTTTCTTCTCCAGCTCATTGGCAGAGCCAGCCAGGCCCTCTACCTGGCATTTTAAGCCTTGATACCCAGAGCCAGACTGACAAGTCATGGGTTTTCCCTGGGGAGTCAGTGTGTGCTTTGCTTCAGGTAATGAGGGTCCACGTCCACCCTTCTGTCTCTGTGAGTCCCAGCAGATGTGACTTTCCCTGTTCCTAGTGAGGCAGCTTCAACCACGATTGACTCACTCCATCCCCTACTTCAAACAAGTGCATTTAAACCTAGATTGTCATGGTGTTCAAATTCCTAGGTACCCCTTTCTGTCTTTTTCAGTCTAACAGAACTTGAGGCTCATTGCTGCTTACTTCTTGTATTTCTGTCTCACTTTTAATTTTGAAATTATGGTGAGTCCCAGTTTATTTCTTCAGTTGCATCATCAGGCTCTGACCTATAACCGTTGTCAGACCAGCTTTTCCTGTGCACTGTGACATTTACTTTTTACTTGCTATGTGAACATTCTTTTCCTTGAAGACTTTCTGTGGGACCAAAAGGTCTGCTTTAGAAATGGTAGCCCCTTCTGAGTCACAGTTGCAGGGGTTCCCTTTTTCCCAAGCTATGACTCAAAAGTTTAAAATGAAAACCACGCTTTGAATAAGCTAACTGAGAAAGCAAGTTTTAAAATTTAGTTCTGCTATTTACTGGGTTTGTAACCCTTGGGAAATATTTGCTACATTGAAGCTCTATTTTCCATTCCATAACTTTTTAAGAAAAATTATAAAAATGCAATAACATATTATCTGTGAAAGAGCAGTGAAAATGCTAATGTGCTAGGGGAACATTTGGTTGTATGTATCAGGTAGATTGAAGACACCAGACATGTGTATGAAACCAATCCAAGGTGTGATAGTTGAAGGCCGTTTCAGCAAGTCATTTTTTATGTATTCGTTCAAACGATATTCAACCGTTATTTCAACTGCTGTGCAGCAGGCACTGGGTGAGGCCCGGGGAGGTGGTGTGGCCCAGCATGGTTAATCTGTGTGTGTTTATGACATTTTAGGTTTGTCTGCATATACAGTTATGCTGTCAATAACACAGGAAGAACTACACTGACAAAAATAAGGAGACTAACTTAGTGACAAAGTAAAATCACTAGACATTTTGATATATCTACTCTTTGTTGTTTTCTTGGTGTAAGTGATGGCATACTTAGCTGGCTTATCCAGATCAACAAATCAATTATTTATAATCTTTATACTCACAAAATTATTTGGCAAGTTTTGACTTTGTGCTTTTGAACACTAAGTGCAGAAGTATTACTTGCTTTTCTATGTTTAGTTTCTACTGAACTGTATGCTCTGGTAGGAGATAAATCTCTCTAAGATAGGGATAGGTACAGATGTTAGTTCTGTACTCTGTGGACTTCTGATTTTGTCTTTTATATAGCCACAGATTTACAAAGGTCTTCCAGGCAGCCTAGTTCTTTTTTTTTCGGAACCAGGGATTGAACTCACTTGCCAGGCAAGTGCTTATTCTACTGAGCCATCTCCCTGGCCCTCAGATTTACAAAGGTAACAAGGGCTGCGTCTACAGAAACCAACAGTCATGGGCTAGGGATTTAGCTCTGCAGTACAATGCCTGCCTGGCAAGCATGAGGTCAGATCAAAAAACAGAAAGAAAGAAAGAAACTTAGCAGACAAGAAATATAGCAGTCTTATCCATTGCAGAGTAAGTAATTTTTAAGAAAGATTTTTCTGAGCCTAGTCATTTATTGTTTAACTTTATTGCTTGCATACTACTTCGGCAGCCATAAGGATTGCTCTCAAATGTTGCTATCAAGGATTGAAAAAAAAATTTGTCCAGCTAGTGTTCAGTGTTTGACCCCTGAGGAATGACTCATTTGTCCCTTAGGCTTTCACTGATGTTCTTGCAATTTTATTAATTTCTTGCCCTCTGTCTTTTCCTTGTCAGGTGTACCTTTTTCCTCCTTCCTTTTAATCCTCCATCTATTCCTTCCAGGTTGCTTCTACAAATGATCACTTCTTCCACTTAGCTTGACTTTAGCATATGTGTGCATGGCAAATCTGACCTATCCCCACTTTCTGGGCTTGCTGTGGGCACCTAGAATGGCAGAAGGAGGAGAACAGGACAGGACAGCTAATGGGAAGGATTGGTAGCCCATGACGCTATCCTTTTACTTTTGCACTATCCTTCTTCTTTTGCCTGTTTTGCTCTCATCTTCCATTGCTGCTTCTGAGTGAGGCCTGGCCTCAGGAGCTGTGCTGCCTTGGCTCTTAGGAGGTCACTTCACTCTTACCATGGGAAACTATTCTCTTGCACTGCACCAACTGAAAAAGGAAGCAGGGAAGAGGTGAGGGTGCTCAACAGTGCTCTAAGTCTTTGAGACAAGGTCTCTCTCTCTCTCTCTCTCTCTCTTTCTCTCTCCTTTTGTAGAAAATAAATAAATGTGCAGAAAAATAGGTTGTTTTGGTGTTTTAGGATCTTAGGTAATATTTACTAAGCATTTCGTAAGTCACCATTCTAAATATTTTATAATTTTAATCCATGGACTCATCATGACACAGCTGAGCTTTAAGTTCTATCAACACCATTCTGCATTGGAGGAAGGCATGCAGGTTCTTGCCTGGGCAGCTAGTAAGTTCTTACAAACCTAGACAATCAGGTTCTATAATTTTTAAACAAAAGTATATCCATTTTAGCTTCTCTTGTATTTTAAAAGAACACTAATTTGATGATACTAAGTTATTTCTTGAGAAAATAGTATTACCATTGTTCTCTTAATACAGCCAAGATCTTTTAAATCAACAGGAGGGACTGGTAGTACTTAAAAGACAGAAGGAACTTTTAATGATAAGTTTCAAAATTTAGAGTTAGATTGCTATCTTCTCACAGTTTCTTAATAGTTAGAACATTTGTTTTTCTTCTCACAGCAAACCTTGAAGAAAAAATGGGTGGAGCTGAAGTCTCTGCAGTTACAGGAACAGCGCCTGCTTCATGGTAGGGTGTCTTCCTGTTCAGAAACCACATGTACATGTCATCCTTTTGTGTATTTCTGTCTCTGTTGCTTGAAAAGTATTTTTGTAGCAAGACAAATTTATCTCGCACCAGCCAAACGTACCAGTCTGTGTTTCTTTGGCATCAACTGTGGAGCGGGGTTGGGGCCTGGAAGAGCAAGAAGTCAAGCCACACCCCCTTCTCCATACACATAACACGCATGTGCACATAACCATGAGCATATGCATGCGTGCACTCGAAGAGGGGTCTGGAGCCTTTAGAACAGGTCAGAGAGACTGCTGGCATTTCCTTCCACCTCAGCCAGTGAATTAAATTCCTAAAGTGGCCACAGCTGGGGCTGTTAGCTCTCTGGAGCTGTTCAGTATGGGAGAAGTCATGTACTTCTGACCTCTCGCACACCATATTCATGCAGAGAAATCATTTCCATTGGCCCTAAGACCAAGACAGACACCTGTGAGAGAGAACCGTAAGTGCATAGCTTTTGGTACTGTATGCACCCTGAGGGAAAGGACTGAGCCTCAGGTTTGTTGATTGGCTCTCTGCTGTGTGACTGAAGCAAACTGAGGAATGAACTTTTTTTTTAATGAGCCGAATGTATCTATTGGGGGAAAGAAAGCTCCTGTCTGAGAGGACAGGAGGGCGGCCAGAGTGGGTCGTCCCTGGGAAGCTATGTCTTCCAGGGACTTTTATAGAGTAAAACCATGAGGTGAAGTGGGTCTAAGGTGCTGAAGAACATGGGAACTCACTTAGGTGGCCATGAGGTGGGACAAAGCTATGGTCAGCCAATGAGATTACAAGCACCATTGCTCAGGTAAAGTTGATTCAGTAACCCAACCCCAACAGGAAAAGATCTTGTCCTGTATTCATGCCCGCTTGCTTCATGAATTGCTTCCTCATTTGGTACTAGATCTAATCAATTTTACAGGAATGAACTTCTGTGTACAAAGAATTGGCTCAAACCGCTTGCCATGTGCTGTGAAATGTAGGTTGTGTCTTTTCAGGGCCACTTAGTTCACATCTCTATAGCCTAGAGCATCTGTTAGAAGTGATAACCATTTTATTTGCAGAAAAGTTATGTATTTTTATTTTAATAAGAATTTCAAAGCAGTGAAATTGTACATAAAACATACACAGTGGTATTTGGAGGTAAGTACACATTTTAATGCTTAAATCAGGCTAAATATCTAATATTATCAAGTATTATTTTTTGTGGTTGCAGCACTCTTGTAGCTTGTGGAAATACAAACTTCATTATTGTTACTTTTAATTACCTTTCTGGCCAATAAAGCTCATAGAATGTCCTGCTCCTATCTCCTTGTCACATGGCGTCCACTGAGCAGCCTTTGCTGTCTGTCTTTTCTTCTTCTGTCCCCAGCCTCTGGGACCCCTCACTTTCCTCTCAACTTGTGTGAGATGAACGTTTTTTGATTCCACAGTGCAGTACTTGTCTTTCTGTACCTGACTTGCTTCACTTAGCCCAGTGATCTCCGGTTCCATCCACATTGTTGCAGATGACAGGATTTTGTTCTTAGTAAGTGTCTGGGTGGTGTTCCGTAACAAATTTATACATTTTCTTTATGCTTTCATCAGTTGAGAGACACTTAGGCTATTTCTCTTTTTGGGGGGGCCTAATGTGAACAACGCTGCCATTAACACATGAGTGTTGTTTTTCTTTTCTTTGTTTTTTTAAAGACCAATTTCATTTCCTTGGGATATATTCCCTTAGTGGGTAATCCCACTAGGGCGAATCATATGTTAGTTCTCTTTGTAACTTTTTGAGAAAACTTTATATGTTCTTCATAGTGTCTATCCTAATTTTGATTCACATTTCTACCAACAATGTTCTAGGGTTTACTTTTTTTCTTATTCTTCCCAGCTCTTAACTTTTTTCTCTTTGATTTTCAGTTAGCTGATGATTAACAATGCTGAGCATTTTTATGTGTCTGTTGGCTATTCCTACCTCTTCTTTTGAGAAGTGTCTTCTTAGCATTACTATGTATTCTTATTTCTATTGTTTTTTGCTATAGAAGATTTGGAGTTTCTTATATATTCTAAAAAAGATACAATCTACTACTTAATTAACCACTAATTTTTAGTTTAAATATTTGCATTAAAATCTTTGTAAAAGCTACATTTGAAACAAAAATTCATTGATTTTCTGGAGGCCTGGAGTTCGTTACAAGCACATAGATCTCAAACTGTCTTTACAGCTTCCTAATTCAGCCACTTCCTGGCCCCCATAGACATAGGAGTGTTTAAGAAACCTTTGCCCCCATTTCTAGACTGCTCTGAAGGATGCTGTGCATGCAGGCAGTCTTATTTTCTTTTCAGGGATCCGGGGAGTTTATTTGTTTGCATTTTCATCCTGCAAAGCAATTGTTCCCTAATTAAAAAAAAAATCAGCTCCTTGTAACATGAAATAAAGGAGGCTGTATTATCAAAAAATAAAACATTATATCTAGTCTTTGAAGGGCTAGCCAAATTCAACCTTTTACATCAAATGGGAAAATGAACAGTGTCTATAGTGTCTTTTTATCTTGTCGACCAAGGATAAAGGAGAGCAAAAGTACAGATAATGATTACAAAATGAAAACACATTTGAGTGCTTTGTGTTCTAGTACTTTTCTTGAAGCAGATTCACATTTTCATCATGATTTTCTAAGCCCAGTACTACAAGCACACTTCTTTGTTTTAGCAGCACACCAGCCAGTTTAGATAGTATTTAAGCCCGGGGAGTTCTGGGCAGGAAGTTGACATGCGATTAAGATCTCAGTGCTTGGAGCCCAGATGTAGGTCATGAAGGCTGCAGAAAAAGTTTAGCCAAGTGATACAATCAAATTACTTTAAATAGATTATTGTATGTTTTATGGCAGAGATATTTTCTAAGTACCATACCATTAAAAAAATGTCAGTATTCCACAATGAAACTTGGAATACTGAAGCTGGAGGATATATTTGATTTCATGCATCCCTTCTGTTATAATACCTTTCAATTCTCTGATTTGTAAGTGTGTTTGCCACACACTTCAAATGACTTTATATAATTTTATAATTAAAAATAAAATTTATAACTAAAAATAAGAGGGATTAAGCGGAGAGAGTCATGGAGACATTTCCACAAGAGTTTGCTTTAAAATTTCTGTGAGAATTTTACTAAAACGTTCTAGGATCACTTAAATTTAAGAAGCGATCACTTGGAGATGCACAAGTCCCACTGGCACACCCTGAGCTGGGTTAAGCTACTCTCCTCATAGCTTTCTGTCAGTACAAGCTGAGATAAATCAGCTCACAAAGAGAAAAGTGTTACTTTGGCCCACAGTTTTGAAGGTTCATTCTATAAGGGGCTCATGCCCCTGCTTTGAGCTGGTGGTCTCATATCATGGTGAGAAGATGGGGCAGAACAAAATTGTTCTCTTTATGCCTGGGAAACAAAAGAGAAAGGACAGGATTCCACAGTCCAGTGTAAGAGCATCCCCTCCTCATGACCCAAAACCTCCTAGTAGGTTCTGCCGCTTACAACTGCTACTATCTCCCCAGAGTGCCCAGTTGGACGTTTGAGCCACATTTTTAGGAAAGGGTCTACAGGGTGTTCAGGGTCTCACTACTAGATCAGACTCGTAGTGATCCTCCTGTTTACAGTCTCCCAAGAGCTGGGATTACAGGGACGCGCCACCACGCCCAGTCTCAGTTGCCATCTCAGCGCGTCCCAGAGACAGGGCCAGCACAGCAGACGGGGGATCGAATGCCTGGTCCCTGCATCTGCTTGCAGGTGCTTTAAAACACTAAGCTAGTTGGCTGGCCCTTCTTCTGTTTTTTTAAAGATGAATTTTGATGTGTTTATTTATTGACACTCAGGTCTATCTCACAGTAGACTTTGTTCTCTGTATTCTAGGTGATGCTGCTAACAGCCCAGGTTTGGAAAACTTGGACGTAGATGACGTGGCTGCTTTTGGAATCCTGCCTGGGGCTGGCCCAGCCCTTCTGGAACGGAGTCGGTTATCCAGTGAGAGCAGCTGTAAGAGCTCGCTGAGCTCCATGACAGTGGACAGTGAGGACTGCTACCAGACCTGCGTGTCTGAGGACTGGGGAAGGGGGCCCTTCAGCCGACAGAGCAGCGCTGAGGACGAGTGCTTTGTCTCCAAGGCAGGGGATGACTGTACACGGTGGTCTGCAAGGAGGAGCCGGAGCATCAGCACGACCAGCAGTGGATCCATGTCCCCGTTATGGGAGAATAATTGCTCAAGCATGTTTGGGACTCTGCCCCGGAAGAACAGAAAGGGGAGTGTCCGGAAACAGCTCTTGAAATTCATCCCTGGCCTTCACCGTGCTGTGGAAGAAGAGGAGAGTCGCTTTTGATGGCTTGTGGTGCCTTCCCAAGTTACCTAATTCCACAAATGTCTATAGCCTTGCATAGAGCAACTCCACCCAATTTGGTGGAAAACCGCAGATACATTGGGAAACTGACAGCCCATTTCACAAGGAACAGTGACCTTTATTTAAAATTTTACATCATTGTCTTGCTCCTTATTCATTTTTCAACCACAGCAGTTCAAATTCTAAGCAGATATTAGGGAAGTTAAATAAGTTAAATATATGACCAGTCCAAGTGCCTGCTCATTCTACTGCTGCCTGTGAAATCCGAAATGCTTATTTTTCTGGATATGAAAAATTGAGAAACTTTTAGATTCAGGTGTGAATAGAGAGTGATAGAATATACTTATCTGGTCTGCTTTCCACGGGTTAATTTAGTACATTACTAACTGTGCTTTAGCTCAACATTATCTAGGCAGCAGCCTTAATGGTGGGTAATTTTGATTGTTTCTGTTCTAGTTTTTAAGGAGTTATAAACAAAGATGACAATCAGCATTTTCTCACTTACGTAGTCACAATAAATAAAAAAGTTTGAGATTTAACATAAGGAATTAAGTGTCATGAGAACTCGAAAAAGATAGAATCTGAGAAGCATGCTGAGGAAGAACCAACAATAACATCTTTTTTGTAGACAGCTGAAAAACATGGGTGGAATATATGCCTTTCAGTTCAGTTTCTGTTTTGTCTGAACACTGATGGCAAGTCTGGAACACTCAGGACTCTATGGCTTTGTGATTAAGATATCTGAAAGTCCAAAGAGTGAGGTCTGGGAAAAGGACTTTTGTCCTCTAGATTTTCTCATGATTCCTCACTGTATTTTCCAAATAATTATCACCTTGTCATTCTTTTACAGCCTACTTATATTTGTATCACAGTACTTCCAGCTTTTCAATCATGCTATATTTTACTCACTGTCCATTAAAGCCCATATTTTTCTTTTTGTTGTTGTTATTGTTCTGGTGATACAATTTCTGTGTTCCTATGTTCTGAGGTAAACAATCTGGACTGTATGGTAAATGGTATTCAGTGTGTAAGAGTGTGTGTGTGTGTGTGTGTGTGTGTGACTGTGTGAGATTGGGAGAAATAGAGGTAGGTGATTTTGAGTAGTACACTTGAGTGAAGTTCTGATCAATCCACAGGATGAATCACTTTGTGGAGAAAAGCATGAAGGAAGCAATTTTGAGGGTAGGAAATAAATAACAAATTATAAAAATATCTCTAGGTAGGACCTGCTTTCTTTCAGTTCTCTGGACTGACAACCATCCAGTGGGCTTTGGATAAAAGTCACATGAGAAGCAGTGTGCAGCCCCTTTTTCAAGGGTAAGAGCAATTGTGCCTACCATCTACTGAATGTTTGATAGGTCAAAGAAGGGCACCTTATGTGTGATTTCAGAAAACTTGCTGTTAGGTGTAGAGATAAGCCAGAAGTTCAGAGAAATTCCTGTGGCCACATGACTTTCGGTGGCAAGGTGTTCCTAAATCTAGCCTCTCCTCTTAGTCTATGTATCTTCTACTCTCTTGCTGGTTTTGTGCAGTTATCATCACAGGAACTTTTATTTCCCAAAGAAAAA
The DNA here is from genome assembly GCA_002564285.1 of Tympanoctomys barrerae. NCBI lineage: Eukaryota > Metazoa > Chordata > Mammalia > Rodentia > Octodontidae > Tympanoctomys > Tympanoctomys barrerae. The sequence continues at coordinate 14,504 of NDGN011441677.1, forward strand.
AAAAACTTAAAATACAAATTATAAATGTGTATAGATAAAAGTACTGGCTTTTATAAAAAAGAAACCAAACAAAAACTTCAGGTAAACTCTTTGCCTGCCTTGCGCAAGCACATTTTCAGATATAGGCACGTACACACTTATGTGTTCTGCAGTGCACTCATTTCACCATAGTGTGCAAGAGGAAGGGCTTGCAGGCCAGTTATGATTCAACTGATAATGCTTGTTTCTTATCACATTCTATAATTACTGTGCTAAAGATCAGCTTGTACGAATGCAGTATTTCCTATTAATTCTGTTTTGGGAAACAAGGGAAAGAAATACATTTATCTGGTGCAAGATGACTTTAAAATCTTCTACACTGGGAAAACCTGCTTTGGAAATTACCCTCAGGTCACTTGCGAAAGTAGGCCATAGGACATTTACTTGTCTTGTGGCTTTAAAACAACTGTAGCTCTTCCACATAACAGTAAATGTCAGATTCAAAAATGGGAGCAGGGAACACAGGAGGTGAGCCTCACTTCAGTCTGTAATAAGAAGTATTAATGTCAAGACGTGGATCTGTGTTCTGGGAAAAACAGACAAGCTGGTTAACCAAGGTACAGGAAGGAAGGGTATGTCATATTTTGTGCTTTCACAAGCTGTTTAGTGGAAATGTGGGTAAATTTCTCACAGGTTTTTAATCTGAGTTTGATGTGAGTGGAGCCCTAAAAGAATCCTCTAGCGCACACTGACCCACTTTAAGTAATGTATGCAGAAACAGTTTAAACGGGTTTTACTTTTTAATCCCAAAGTCATCACACACGTATTACTGGAGAATTGACTGACAAATTATTATGAAAGCACATTTTTCTAGAATAGCATTTCATAACTCAAACTTGAGTCACGTATACTGGGAAATTATTTAGTTTGACTTAAGGAAAAATACCATATCAAGCAGGTATGAAGTACATGTTTTGAAGTGAAATTTTATTCATCATGTTTTCTTTTTAAAGTATTCAGCACAGAGTCTAGAGGGGCTCAGTACACAGATGAGATTCATAGCAATCCTGTTTTCAGCTTCCCAAGCGTGGCGATTACAGGCCTGTGTCGCCACTCCTAGTCTCAGCACTCCATCATGTATTTTGTGAGACTTTTATATCTTAGATACATGACAAAACTGGTATTAAAAATCCTAATTTGACCTAAAGAAATAAAATGTGGACACAGTTTGTATGTAATGGTCATAAAGTTTAAGTATTTTTTGGGGGGAGTATGTTTTTTTTTAAATTGATTTTATTTTGAAGAGTAAAAACAAAAGCAAGTGAAACTACTTAAGAATATATACAAAGTAAGTATAATAAATAGTACCAAACTGTATCAAGAAAATTTTCAGACCCTGTTGCTTTATTTCTCTCTATTAAAGAAAAAAGTTGGTCTTTTTTATTTTTTCAAAGGCTTTCATATTAAAAACCATGAGCTGTTTCAGGGATCCACCAATGTGGATCTCAGAGGTCTTCCCAGCAGGCTCCAGGGTACAGCAGCCTTTCTTCTCTTCGCTCAGACGCTGCTCATGTAAGGATCATTGGAGTTGACTGTAGTTCTTAAAATCAAACTTGTTCTGCCAGATCCAAGATCCTGAATTGTTTGTCTGTAGAAACATGTTTTTACCATCCAGCCACCAAAATGCCTCACGTTCAGTTCAACAGCAGCTTCATTTGCTGATTGCATTCTCTCGAATTCTAAAAATATTCATATTGCTTCATTAGCAGGGGCGCTAGGATTTCAAATATCACACGTTTCCCAATGTTGCCATATTTTTCACATTTCCTCTTGTTTTCAGCTTCCATGTCTTTTCCTCTCCTGCACAAACTACGTTCCTCAGTAGGACCACTTGGGTAGGACACTTAAGCATTTCAGTTAATGTGGAATTCATTGACTCCAGCCCCTTGGATGTATTTTGGGACTCATCAGGCTCTGTGTGGAATCGCCCATATTGATCCTGCTGTCCTGATTTTCCACTCTTCTCTACTGATGATGTGCTCTTGTTTCCCTAGACCTTGGTCTTCCAAGATGCCACACTTCTCTGTGATCTTAGGCACCACTGTGCCAATCCTGTTAGCAGCATAGTGGTCAGGCCCGGTTGAAAATGACGGACTGCTCTGTGTCTCCTCTACCAGGGAAGGAATAGCAGCTGTGGGAGATGTGAGGATGGGTTTGAGTCCTCTTCATGAAGAAAATCTCAGACTTTCTCCTCTGTTTCTCTCTCTATGAGGGAAGGGAGTGGGGTGATAACAGCTTCTCCCATGTTCTTTCTTTCCTTGTTTTCTTCATCAGAATCTGTATCTGGTCACATTAGATGGAAACCCATCAGGTTCCTGCTTGTGTTTAGGCCTCTTTCTCTTTCTTCTATTTCTCTTTGTAAAGATAAATAGTCTCCATTGTTCCTTTCTTTGACATTTCACTACTATTTTGTAATTGTTGGGAAACACAGGATTTTCTTCTTGGGATAAAGAAATCTGAACCCTGGTAATGACTTTTTCAGGCCTGTGGTGACCTGTGGTAGCATGTCACCCACAATTTGCTGGCCATCCCGGGAGTCACCTCACTTTAGTCAATAGCAAGGGCAAAGATAGTGCTTCTCTTTATTCTTTAGCTCTGTTTATGAGTGAGAGTTGCCTTCTGTGCCCAAAGCTGAGGCCACAGAAGTTTGAAATATTGAACTAGCCTTCTGTTCTTGAGGCACTACTTTCCATTCTTAAGTCATCACACAACTTCTTTTCTATTGCAAACAGCCCTCCAGCTTCTGCTAATAGGCTCTAGAATGGGATAACACAGTTGGTTTCCCACAGCAGGAATCTGTGAGTGATGGATGCCAGACTATGCCCACCTCTGCCAGGATAGTGTTGTAGTCCAACACACAGTGAGGGAGCATAGGTGATGGTGGTTGTTTCAAAAGCAGTTTTTAGAATTTGGGAGACCAATGGCAGATAACTTCTTTGAGGCCATTAAGAGATATAGCCAGCTGGAGATGTAGTTCACTGATAGTCACTTGCCTAGTCCTGGGTTTGATCTTCAGCACTAGTCTTTGAATAAAGCATTACCTACTTTGCCTTAATTTTCTATTGGTTTTTGAGAAGTTAAGACCTATTTGGGACCCTAATTTATACTTGTTCCCTCAATATTTCTGTGGGTCATGA
>NDGN011441683.1:0-12143 GCA_002564285.1 Tympanoctomys barrerae
AACCTGTTACTAAGTCCCTTCTACCTTTTAGAAGAAAGAAATATCTTAGCTTTCTGTGTTAGACAATCTTCAATTCCACACAAGGGACTGTCCTCAAGGAATCCTTTATCATGCTCTTCCTAAACTGCATCGCAGGCTGTCTTGTCATATTCAGCTGAAAGAATTCACCTAGATGAGCCCCTGTGCTGAATCAAACAATCCTCATTCCTCCCTAGAAGCATTCACTTCAGGCCTTCCTGCTTTTGTCTTAAAGAAGTTCAAAATGAGTGACTGTTCTCTCCCTTTTGTGTCTGACAGAGCTCATTCCCCATTCCTGGTCCTGCTCAAATAATACTTGTGCTATGCAGAACTGTATGACCCCACAGCCACAGTGAATCTCTCCTTCCCGGAGCCCACTCTCCAAGCTCTCTTCTGCATGTACAGGTGCCTGTCTCTTTGGACAGTGGGTTCACTGCTTTGTGATGAGGGATTGTATCAGGCAGCTCAGGTCATTTCATATCCACACTTGAAGCTATTTTCATAGCATGTGGTCATTGTCTACAGGGTGAAAGAATAACGTAAATTGAAGAACACCCTTAGGCTTCATCCAAGCCTGACAGTGTGGAGCTCCACTTGTATATTCGACTTGGCCTTGGGGAAGTGCTTCCTGCATAGTCTCACTCTGGATGGCCTTGCATCCCTGTTCAGATTTCTCCCTGAAATGGTCTGGAGACCATTAGGCCTGATCAGGAAAGGAAGTCCCTGTTCAGCTGTCATCTCAGGTTATTGTTTTCAGGTGTGAATGGAAACAACCCAATTAAACACATGTTTTAAAGCCCTTGATTCTTGTTGAGCAGCAAAAAAGCTCAATTATTCAAAGACTCTTTCTAAGAAGTCAGCCTTTGGTCAACTCAGAAATCAGGTTACATTTTTTTTTCCTAACAGAAATATCTTGATTTCTTTTTCTCATTATAAAGTGATATACAGTGATTATTGTTTTCAATAGTGTTCTATTTACTTTAGTAGAAAATTAAAATCTCACTCTAAAGAGTCATTACTCTTGGCAGGGTGGTACAGATTGCTCCCTTCAGGCTGCTTTACTTTTGTATAGCTGCACATTATCTATCCACATAGGAATATATATTTAAGCATGCTCTATTTATGTGTGAATGAGAGAGTTGTAGATGTAAACAATATGTTTTATATAATCTATATATAATTTTTCAGCAGAAGAGAGATTGTACCATCAATAATATTCTCTAATCTACTGGAATAAGAATAATAAATTCTTATTCCAGTACTTATAGATATTTTATTTTTAATATTTTATCCATTAGTATGGTGTTGACTGGATAGTCTACAGTTCACTGAATCAGTCTCTTTTTTATTTTTAGAAAAGAGTACAAAACAGTATTAAACCAGAAAAATTGCAAGTGATGTAGAATTTCACTTAACAAAATAGTATGAATTTCACAGTATTGTAATGCATAGTGTAGTTTTTCAACTAATTGTTCATATTACATGATATATGCATGCGAAATTGGAAAAAGAAAGAAAAAAGATATATATATATATATATATATATATATATATGAAAGTAAGAAAAGAAAAATGACAAACAAATGAAAAAAGAAGACAAAACAAATTAAGGATTAACCACTCCTTTCCATAAACCAGCATAAATCCACAGTACAGTTGTATAATCCATCCTGCTTACATACAGAGATAGATCTCTTTCCCTCACTACCACTCCTGTCCTCTTCAATACAGTATTTCCTTCCTTTTGAACAGGGTGTTTTTCCAGAAGAACTGAAAACATAATACCACAGCAATATATGAACACCTATGTTTATAGCAGTGCAATTTGTCATAGCTAAATCTTGGAAAAAATCCAAATGCCTGTCAAATGAGGAGTGGATAAAGATGATGTGGTATTTTTGCACAATTGAGTATTATTATTCATCTATAAAACAGGATAAATTTGAGGTTTTTATTGGAAAATGATGTAACTAAAAACCATACTTTTAAATGAAATAACTCAGACCTGCATGTACAAACATCATAACATCATAGTGTGAGGGTGTGAAAGAGAAAATAAAATCTGAAGGGTACAAAAGATACTGGGAAAAGGGAATAAATCAGTCTCATAATAAAATTTTTAATTGGCAGCCTTGTGTCCATTTGTCCAGGACACAGGAACAGTCCTGGTGTGGCATTGCTGGGGCACACTGCAGGCACATCCTATAGCCCTAGGGCAGCCACAGCCACATTGCCTTCCAGACAGGTGGTGCTCAGTGCCCTTCCCACCATGAATATAGGAGAGTCTGCATTGTTTGCCTCCCATACTAAGGCTAGATGCCACAAGTGTTTTTAATCTTTGCCAATTTTATACACAAAATGGAATTTTCTTGTTTAGTTAATATAGATAGAATTATTAGCAAGACTAAAAATTGCTATGTGTATCATTTCTAAATATCCATAGCCTATTGAAGATTTCCTGTTGTTATATATATATATATATATATATATATATATATATATATATATAATTTTTAAAGAATAAAAAATAGTAACAGAGAAAAATAGCATTAGAAATGATATAAGATTTCAATAAACAAAGTAATAGGAATAATGGTTGCATATTGCTGTGATATGACAATTTCAGTTCTATTTTGTTTATTTGTTTGTATTTAGTACAGAGTCTACAGGGTCTCACTACACAGATTTGACTCACTCCTGTTTTCAGCCTCCCAAGTGCTGTGATTACAGGCATGTACCACCACACCCAGTCTCAGTCACCATCTCAGCACGCCCCAGGGGTGGGGCCAGCATGGCATGCCAAGGATCAAACCCCCATCCCTATATCTGCCTAAGCAGGTGCTTTAGTCCACTGAGCTATCTGGCAAGCCCACAATTTCAGTTTTTTTTGGAAAAAATACCTACAAGGGTAATAGCTTGCTTGAATGGGACCTCCAATCCTGGCTTTTTGATGAATCTCCATCCTGATTTCCATAATGGCTATACCAGTATGCACTACCACCAACAGTAGAGAAGGGTTCCTTTTCTGCTACAGCCTCTCTAGCATTTGTTATTGGCTGATTTCTTGATGATAGCCATTCTTTTGGTGTAAGATTGTATCACGCATTGTTTGAATTTGAGTTTCTTGAATGACCAATGATGTTGAACAGTTTTTCATATATTTATTTACCATTTGTATCTCTTCATTTGTGAAGTGTATATTCATCCCAGATGCCCATTTTTGGATTGGGTCTTTGACTTTTGAAGATATTTTTTTTTAATTCTTTATATGTTCAAGATAGGTATCCTTTGTCTGACAGGCAGTCTGCTATAATTGTCTCTCACTTCATGGGCTTTAATTTTATTTTCTTGGTGATTTCTTTTTATATACAGAAACTTTTCAAAAAGATGAATTACCAAATGGTGATTCTTTGAGATATTTCCCATGAAGTTCAATTTTTGTTCATGAGCTCTCTACCTATGTCCTTAAGGTCTCTACCTACTTGCCCTGTCAGAAAATTTAGTGTTTCTGTTTTAATATTTAAATCTTTGATACATTTTGACTGTAGTTTTGTGCATGGTGATAAGCATGGGTCTTCAAGTGGAAAGCCAGTATTTCCAGTACCCTTTATTAAAGAGGCTATTTTTCTTCCAATGAACATGTTTGGCCCCTTCATCAAAGATAAGGTGGCAGAGTGTGTATGTGGTTGTGTCTACATTTTTTAATCTGTTCAATTGATAATCACGTCTGTTTTTATGCCAGTACCATGATAATTTTATCACAGTAACTTTGTAGTCTAATTTTCCAGTCAGGGATTGTGATCCCTCCTGCCTTTTCTTTTCAACCCAGGATTACTTTTGCTATTAAGTCTCTTCATTTTTATGTATTTGGTAAAGGGTCTCCTTGTGAATCTCAGAATCATAGTGATTTTCTTGTTTTCAGCCTCACCTATGCTGGGATTATAGACATGTGTCACTACACCTAGTCTTTGTGGTTGGCTCAGCATGCCCAGGAGTGGGGCCAGTGCAGCATGTAATATTAGGGATTAAACCCCAGCCCCTGCACTTGCCTAAGCAGGCACTTAGTCTGCTGAGCTCTCTTGCTAATTCTCTTCTTGTTTCATACGAATTTCAGGAATTTTTTTCCAGATCTGTGAGGTATACTAATGGTGTTTAATTGCAATTGCACTGAATCTCTGTAACAATTTTGGTAGAAAAGTAAGGATTAATCAACAAAAATGAGAGAAAGGAGAAAACATGAAAAAAGGAACGGGGAAACATGGAAGTATATATACAAGATGGCTAAGAAGATTGTACTAATAATTGCCATTAGTTTTTTTGATAATTGTAGGTAATATTTAGAATTTCCTTCTTGACTAGCTTTGTATGCTGATATCTCCAACCTGAGCAACATTGAGGTCAGCAATGTGTAATATACAACCCATAGTTGAACACCTCTCATTTTGGTCTTCCAAATATGTACAGCTTCTAATATCTTATCAGTTATTATACTCTCTTTAAAGTGAATTTTAAAAAAAGACAAGAAAAAAAATTGGAGGGGGGTATGGCCATTTTAACAATGTTGGTTCTTCCTATCCAGGAGCAAGGAATACCTTTTCATCTTCTGAAATCCTCTTCAATCTCTTTTCTTAGAGTACTATAATTTTCACTGTATACATCTTTTACTTCCTTTGTGAAACTGATTTTTATGTATTTCATTTTTGTGTGTGTTACTGTGAAAGACATCATGTCCATAATTCTGTCTTGAAATATTCATTGTTTGTGTATAGAAATGCTATTGATTTTTGAGTGTTGACTTTGTATCTTGCTGTGCTACTGAATTTGTTTATTAAATCTATGAGTCTTATAGTGTAGTTTTTGGAATCTTCTTTGTACAGTATCATGTCATCTGAAAGTAATGGTAACTTCACCTCTTCCTTTCCAATCATTATTCCTTTTATTTCTTTCTGTTCTCTAAAATTTCTCTGGCTAATGTTTCCAGAACTATATTGAACAACAGTAGTGACAGTAGGCATCCTTGTCTTGTTTCTGATTTTAAAGTGAAGGCTTTTGATTTTTGTCCATTAGGTATAATGTGAGCTGTTGATTTGTTGTAGATGGATTTTATCAGATTGAGGTAAAAGCCATGTAATCTGATTTTCTGTAGTGTTTTTATTATCATGAATGAATATTGGACTTTGTCAAAAGCTTTTTATGCATCTATTGAGATATTCATGTGATTTTTATCTTTGGTTCTGTTGATGTGGTGTATTATATTTATGGTTTTGTGGATATTAAACCATCCCTGCATTCCTGGGCTGTATCTCACTTGGTAATGATGTATAATCTTGATGATTTTCTCCATTCTTTTTGCTAGTATTTTTTTGAGGATTTTTGCACTTATGTCCTTTAGGGAGATTGGCCTGTAGTACTCTTTTTTGGTTGTGTCCTTTTCTGGTTTTTGTATTAGAGTAATATTTTTGGGGTAATTGCTTCCCTTTTAATTTCATTGAAGAGTTTGAAAAGAGTTGGCATTAGGTCTTGGATAGATTTCTTGTAGAATTCAGCATGAATTCATCAGACCTGGGCCTTTCTTTGTTGTCAGTTTTCTTTTACTACATTTTCCTTTTCATTGGCTGATATTGGATTATTCAGAATTTTTATATCTTCTCGATTTGCCTTTGTTAGTCCATATGTATTTAGGAATCTGTTCATTTCTTCTGTATTTTCCATTCTGTGAGAGGAAAAAATTTTGAAATAAATATTGATAATCTTCTGAATTTCTATAGGGTCTGTAGAGATTTCTCCCTTTTCATTTCTCATTTCATGAATTTTAATTTTTCTTCCCTTTTAAAATGAGGTTGGCTAGGGTTTTTTGAATTTTATTTTTTTCTTTCAAAGAAGCTACTCATCAACTCAATTCTTTGTATTATTTTCTTTATCTTCATTGCATTTATTTCTGCTCTGATCTTTATAATTTCCTGCCTTCTTTGGGCTTTGAACTTGAACTGCTATCCTTTTTATAAGACTTTGAGGTGCAGAAAAGTGGTTTATTTGGACTTGTTCTGTTTTCCTGAACTGAAAAATTTTTGTTATAAATTTCCCTCTTAATACAGTTTTCATTGCACCCCATTACATTCCAGTAATTTGTATCTGCATTTTCATTAGATTGTAAGTATTGTTTAATTTCTTCTTTAATTTCATCTGTGACCCATTGATTGTTCAAGATGGTAGTATGTAGTTTCCATATTCATTGTTGTTTCCTTTGTCAATAATTTATTGTTGTAACTTTTGTCAGTATTGCACTATGGTCAGTGATATGCATGGGATAATTTCAGTTCCTTTGCATTTACTTAAGCATGTTCTATGTGGTAGCCCATGATCTATTTTGCACATCCCACGTGCAGCTGAGAAAAACGTGCATTCTGATGTTTTTGAGTGGAACACTCTGTAAAGGTTTATTAAATCAATTTCTTCACCAGTTCAGTTTAGTTCTGTTATTTCTTTGCATATTTTTTCCATATGGTTGATTTATCTCTTTGTGACAGTGGAGTATTAAAGTCCCTCAGTACAAGTATGTTATTACTCATTAGATTTTTCATGTCTGGTAAAATCTGTCTTATATAATTGTGTGTTACTACATTGAGTGCATATATATTTATAGTTGTTACCTCTTCCTCTTGCAGTTTTTCCCTAACAAGTAGTAACCTTCTTTGTCCCTTTTAATCACACATGGTTTGAAGTTGCCATTGCCAACAATGAGAATTGCTACTCATGTTTTTTTCTGGGTTCCTGTCACATGGAGTATTATTTTTCAAACTTTGATACTCAGTCTATTGATTTCTTTTTGAGGGATATGTGTTTCTTCTGTGTAGAACATTGCTGGATTTTGTTTATCTGTTCTGCCAGTCTTCTTCTTTTGATTGGTGAATTGAGACCATGTACATTGATAGTGGTAACTGATACATATTGGCTCATCTTTGTCATGTTTTCCTACTATAGAATCCCTACTTTCCCCTTTGCATAATTGCTTAAACTACTTGTCTGTTCTTTTGTTGAGGTTGTAGTCATCATTGTGTCTTTCTGAAATATCTGTCAGTATTTTTTTTTGTAGGGATGGTTTGGTTGTCTTGAGTTTCTTTAGTTGTTCTTTGTCATGGAAGTATCTAATCTCACAGTTAAATTTGATAGATGGTTTTGCAGCATATATTAACCTGGGTGGAAAGTTGTTTTCTTTCAGGACCTCAAATATCTCACTCCAAGCTTGTTTCAGTTACTATTCTCTTGTTGCTGGGACAAACATCTGACACTCCAAATTAAGAAAGTAAAGGTTTGTTTAGCTCCCATTACTGGAGGTTTCAGTCCATACTCTGCTGGCTCCAAGGCAAAACAGCACATAGCAGAAAGCATCCTTTCACAGAAGTGGCAGAGCACAAGAGCAAAATGGAGAAGTAGCAGCAACAATGAACACACAGAGAGTCTTTCTCCCTTAAGTCACATTCAGGCTATCAGTCCCAGGCTGGGTGTAGCACCCATAATCCCAGAAGCATGTATACACATAATTCCAGTGGATAATGAATTAATCATGAACTCTAGAAGTCTGTCCCATGACTTCATGAGACTTATGGGGGACAACTAAACACAAACCACAGCAAAGCTCTTCTTGATTTGATGGTTTGTGTTGAGATATGTGCCATTATTCAGATGGGCTTTCCATCATAGGTAGTCTATTTCTTTTCTCTAACAGCTTTTGATATTCTGTTCTTTTGCTCAATTTCTGGGATCTTGATTATTGTGTGTCTGGGTGACAATTTGTTTTGTTTATGGCTAGCTGGAGTTCTATATGCTTCAGTTATCTATAATCAGATTATCTTCCAATGCTGGGGAAACTTTCTGCCATTACTTCTGCAAACACTCTTCTTACATCTTTTGTATCATCTCCAGCTATTTTGTTGATACCTACTAGTCTTATATTATTTTTCTTGCATCATCTTGCAGCTATCATATTGTTATTTCCTGGTTTCTTGTATTTTTAAGAAACATTTCTTGTATTACAGCTTATAACTGGATTGTCCCCCCTCAAAAAAAAAAAGAAAGAAAAGAAAAGAAAAACAAAAAAACCAACCTCTCAACTGCTCAGAGGTGGGGAAGGTGGGGGTGATTGGATCATTGGCTATCATACTAATCAGTAGATTGGTGAGTTTGGCTAAGTGCATTCTTAGGAGGTGTGGTCTCCTTAGGTAGTTGGGTCGATGGAGGCAAGATCTAGATGCATACATCTCCCTCCCCCTCCCCCTTTCTCACTCTATGTCCTCCTGTCCTGATGTGAGCCACTCCCCTCTGTGCAGGCCCTTTCTCCATGCCTTTTCTTCATTTGAGATCATCCACCATGGGAGGAACCCACTACAGATATGAGCCACAATAAACCAGTCCTAGAAGTTGTGGTGTTGGGCCTTGCTTCTCATCAACAGGAGAGTCACTAAGGTAGTGTTTATTTTTCAAAAGTCACTATTATTCTCACTGGGTTTTGCCAAAGGAGATGGAATCAACTAAAATAGATTCTCCCAGAATGCACACTTGAAACAGACTAGGAAGAGGAAATTAGCCCTGGAAGAGCACTTTTGCCTCTCAGGACTCTCTGTGAACAGGGAGCACATTCTGCCCCAACATTTAAGTCCTAAAGGGCTTATTCCCCATCATTTGTCATGTCTGTAAAGGAGCCAAAGAGAGTTTTACAATCAGAGGTTCATTACCATCTATGGGCCAAATTCTAGAAGCCCATGAACTTTGGGGGAAAAAAGTCACACTTATATATGTATCAGTCTCTTGAGAGTTTATTGTTCCTTTTAATTAAACATTTATATGTGAGCAGCACACCACAGGGATATTAGTAGCTCCTGACATCATTAACAATCAATATTTTAAAATCACAGTACTCTTGTGCAAGATATCTTAAAATATCACTACTATGAAATGAAACTACATATTATTTTATAAAGAAGCATATATCTCTATATTTTAAGTCACAGAAGCATTAAATATTTATATACATAGCTGCATTCAATGTAATTAGCTTCTTTTTTGATTGCCTATTTTACTTTATGTATTTAAAAACATTTTTTGAAGGATTCTTGAGGCTTCTTCAGACTGCACTAAGCATTTGAGGGAATACATGAAGATTTCCTTAGCTGGAGAAAGGGCAGAAGTTGTAGAAGATTCTCGTTCATTCCTTGCTGAGATACTGGGCTCCTTCCTTCCACTTTAGTCCTCTCTCCTCTGCTCTCTCGGTAACTTGTTCCACATGCCTGCTTGAAGTCTTTTTCATAGGCTTCTGGAATCTTTATAAATGTTGTGTCATGGAAATTAGTATCCACATTAAACAAATTTTTATTATAACAATTTTAAAGAATTATTATACTTTTATTTTTTAAATCCTTGATTATGAGAAAGTAGCATAATTTACAACTGAGTGCAACTTCTTAACAACCACTGCGCTTACTCAGGGATTCTTGCAAAGTAAGAAAATCTAACATACAAATTGTTTTCTAAATGTAATGAAATTTTTATGTGCACTAAATTTAACAATTAATGAAGTTGACTTAATGATATGCTGTATGTACATTTAATTAAGCATCTAGAGACTGCAATTTTTGCAGTTTTTATATTTTGAAGCCCATTTTCTAGTATTTTTCTTGGTTTCCAGAAAGTACCTAGGCTCTTAGGATGATGTCTTTATTGTCTGATGGATTAAATGCCCTCAGGAGCAAATTAATAGTCTTTGTTTTTATTGGGATATAATATTTGTACATATTAATTAGGTATAGTACAATAATTCAGAATGTACAGAATATAATGATCAAATCATTGTAATAAACACTTCTATCTCTTCAATCACTCTGTATGTAGCAAGCTTTATACTCTTCTAGTTAGTTTGAAATATACTTCAGATTGTTTTAGACAGGCATTACCCCACTGAGCCTTGGAAAACAGAACTTGTTCTGTCTTTTATTGCCGCTTACCTAAACTTTCCCAACTTTCACTTATTTTTTAGAAATGTATTTAGTGCAGGGTCTACAGGGTCTCACTACACAGATAAGACTCATAGTGATCCTCTTGTTTTCAGCCTCCCATGTACTGGGCATATAGGCGAGCCCTATCACACCCAGTGTCAGTGTCACTGTCTTAGCATGTCCCAGGGGTGAGGTGGGCACAGCATGCCCAGACTTGAACCCTGGTCCCTACATCTGCCTGAGTATGCTCTTTAATCCATTGAGCTATCGGGTGGGCCCTTATCTCCCACTTCTTAACCTTCCCAGTCTCTAGTGATGAATATTCTATTCCTTTCTTCTGAGATTGACTTTTTAGTTTCCATCAATGTATGAAAACATAGCTTGTTTTCGTTCTGTCTGGCTATCTCACTGAACATAAAATTCTTCTGTTCCATCCATGTTACTGCAAATGACAGTATTTCTTTTTTGATGACTGAATAATACTGTGAATATGATGTTTTCCTCATCCTTTCACCTCTCATTGAGCAACTCTGTTAATTATATAGCCTGGCTATTATGCATAGTGTTGAATATACATTACAAGTATATATGTACCATTGATGTAATCATTTTATCTTCTTTGGATATATACTCAGTAGGGGAATTTCTCGATCAAAGACCAGTTCCCTTTTTTAGCTTTTAAAGGATTATCTGTAAGGTTTTCCATAGTTGTTATACTAATTTAGATTTCCATCATCATTATATGAGTTTCTTTTTCTGTACATCCTCACCTTAACTTGCTAGCATTTTTCTGTTTGGCAACATCCATCCTAATGGGGGTGAGGTTGTGGCTCATTGTTGTTTTGATTATCATTCCCTGATGATTGGTGATAGGGAGAACTTTTTCATATACAAGTTGATCATTTTCTGTCTTTTTTTGAACAATGTCTACTTAGGTCTCTACTGAGGTCTGTGAATGGGATCATTTGTCATTTTTTGTTGTTGTTGTTATTGCTGAGTTTTCTTTCATGCCCAGGCTTTTCTAGAATACATTTTCTGCCTGTTCCTTGTCATTGAAGACACCAACTCCATTGTAAGTCCAGGATCATCTACATGTGTGACCAACTTTGTTTTTCTTTGAGCAAATTAATACTGAGTTTTTATCTCATTCTTTTACCCATAGGGCCAAGTCTTGGTTACTAATGGTTGCCAAAGGCCATTAGTTAAAGTAGGAATTTTAATTCTGCATTCACTTGATCTGAGAACATAACAGCCATGATTACTCCTGTATTATTGAAAAGTAAACATTTATTTCTCTCTCAGATTCTAAGACTTTTCTTTCTGCTTTTTATCCTTCCAAATACTCTTTTTCAGTCTCCAGTCATGGCTTTCCTTCCTTTGTCTGAATCTTCAATTCTGATATACTCAAGTCAGTCTCCTTGCCTCCTATTTCTTCTTCTTCTGAATGTTCTCCCTCCATTCTTTCAGTCACTGAGATGCCTTACATTGCCCACTTGTGTACTCCCACTCAGACCTCCCTCTGTTTATAGATTCAAGTATCCATCCTTTATGGGTCTCTAGAAGTCCCATAAGCACTAATTTTGTCCATTCATAGCTAAATCACTTCACTGTATTCCTGATCTGGCAAAAGGTTCATAACTAGACAGATAGATGAAATTAGTCTGCTTTCTACCCACTGGCCCTCATTTCAACTCTGACTTAATTTGCCTATCTTTGGCTTTACTCTTAACCACAGCTCTCTGGCTTGAAGAGGATCCTTCAAGATTGCAAACCCCATTGCTTCCTGATTGTTCCTTTGTTTATAGCATTACCTCTGCTCACTCCCATTATTCTTGTGGGATGCTTTCTTTTATATTTGTATAGCACATTGCATACCTGTTCAACATTTCAGCAGGCATTGTGACTCTTCCAATTTACATACCCGGCCAACATTTCAACAGGTATTGTGACTCTTCCTATTTACTCTTTAACTCTGACTGTTTTTTCTGGCTACCTCAAAGCTCTCTATGTACCTCCAGCACTCATGCTCTTCCTTTCTTGTAGTTGTTGTTTAGCAAACACTGAATGTTTTTATAAAAAATAATTTTATTGAGAAACAAATAGCAATAAGACAGTTTCAAAACTGATTACTAGCAC
>NDGN011441685.1:0-15093 GCA_002564285.1 Tympanoctomys barrerae
GTGGTGGCTTCACACAAGGCAATTCTTCATCAAGACACACCTTTTTGTTATTTCTGATTACCTGCTGGCAGGAACTAAGTGAGTGTCTGTTCTATGTGTGCCAGGGTGTCAAATCAGGTCTTTGAAGTTGTTCAAATAAAGAGGATTAGTCATAGTTCTAGGGAGAGTGAAAGACTAAGCCCAGTGGAGCAGAGATCGTATGGCTGCGTGCATCTGTTAACCTGACTTGGATGCATTTCCTTGTGGCAGTGTGGGTATTTTATTCAGTTTTCCTTAAAATAGTCACATATTTAATCAATTCTTTATGGCACCAGATTTCTTATATCCATAAAGAAAGTAGATATTTAATCACTGTATTAATACCCATTTAATACAAAGTAGCAGGACAGTCCCATCCAAAATTTATTCCTCAGACCATTAAATTCATACAAAAACTCCAAACATATTTTCAACTTACTTTCTGATTTCTTGTTATCAAATATGAAAAATGTTACCTCAGTATGATTATATAGTCATTCTTTTCCCTCTAAAATATATTCTAGGGGCTAAGGGCTATGTTGACAGCACTTTTGAAGCAATGTTTATAACATACATACTGACAAGGCAGAATGCAGGCAGATTTTTTGTAGAATTTTTTTTTCTTTTTTCAGTACCAGGGATCCAACTCAGGACACTGCACCTGCCAGACAGGTGCTTATGCCACTGAGCTATCTCCCTGGCCCTTTTTTTTTTTTTTTTTTTTTGAGAAAAAATTTAGCAACATTCCAGTCATTTAGAAAAGATCTATTTTAAAAATCAGCTTCAAGATTTCTGAGTTATTCAGCATTGATTTCACAACAGATACTTAATAAATACCTAAGAGGCAAGAGCAAGTATAAAACAGCAAACCACTCAAGTTTTGTGCTCCCGACATGTACGTCACCACACACGCACACACACACACACACACACACACACACACACACACACACAAAGTGACACTCAACTTCACCAATAAAGAAGTCTTTTACTGGAAACAAATACTGCCCCACCCCCAAGCGTTTTAGAAAAATGAATTTGTGGCAATAAGTATCTTTCCAAAAAAGTTCTTTATTTTGTTACCAGAATCACAAAAATGATTCCTTTAACTAGCAAAATCTTAGTGTAAAATCTTATAAGATTAACTTTTAAGAATTAAGATTATTGACCTATATAGAAATCTATCCTTTTAAAAAATTTCTTTTGTTAAAAATTGTGTAGCAGAGTCAGGTGTGGTGGCACATGCCTATAATCCCAGCACTTAGGTGGCTGAGGCAGGAGGATCTTTGAGAGTTTGAGACCAGCCTGGGCTATAAAGAGAGCTCAACACCAGCCTGAACTGCAGGCAAAATGCCTCTCAAAAAGACCAAAAAAAAAAAAAAAAAAAAAAGTAGCAGGTACACTTTTTCTTCCCTTGTACCTAGTCTTTCTGCTGAGTTTGGATTCACTTTTAAGTAAATTATGAAATGAAAATATAAAATTAAATATCACTTTTGTGTTGAATTTTTCCTTACTTCCTAACAAATGTGTGTTGAAAACTTGCTATGCATCATATATATGTGTTCTGAGCTTATAATAGCGGACAATATTTCTGTCTTCATAGAGGATCCTGATAGACATAAAAAACTGGTGACAAAAATATGTTAAAGTTGATCAGCAGGCTGGTGAGATAGCTCAGTGGAGTAAATGCCTGCTTTGGCAAGCACAGGGACTAGGGTTCGATCCCTGGTCCTGCATGCTGTGCGGGCCCCACCCTCAGGGCACGCTGAGCCTGCAAAAGAGTCCAGGCGTGGTTGCACATGCCTGTAATCCTAGTGCTGGGGAGGCTGAAAACAGGAGGATCACTATGAGTCTGAGTTGCATATTGAGACCCTGTACCAAATGCATTTTTTTAAAAAAGAAAAAAAAAAAAACAAAAAAGAAATGAAGTTGATCAGACGTTCTATTTGCCATGAAAAGAAAAACAGGTTCATGATTCTTACAACTCTTAGTCCTCCTGGAATTAAGATGGGTATTAATCCCTCAATTACCAATCATTTGGGACTTTATGATGATAGTGTTTTCTCCTCCATTTCACTGCACAAATGGAAAAAATCTTTTTTCAATTACAGTTTCCATCTGATAAGTCACTTGGCAAACTTGGTGGGCACTTGGAATTTGCTGACTGCCTTGTGTCAGTGTAAAGGATGTTCAAGGAAGAGCATTTGCTTTAGTGTCAGAAGAACCTGCCTTCAAACCTCACTTCTCACTATGGCATTAGGCTACTTACTTGATTTCTCTGAGGCTCCTTTGATATTTATTAAATGGACCCATTAATCTTTCCTTAAAGGCATGTCACTTGGGAGTACCAGGGATTGAACTCAGGACCTTGAGCTTGCCAGGCAGGTGCCTATGCTGTTGAGCCATCTCATTTGGATAGCTTTAGGAATGTCATATGGATCAATAAATAGTTGGTTACAGCAACTAGCAGGTGGGGCTACCTTACCCCAGGTTCCCATAGAGGCAGAAACAGAATTAAAACCCCCGTGAGCACTCGGAGACTTCAGAGTCAGTCTATTGTCTTGTACCATGTTTGAATTCACGGTCCTTGGTGGTATTATCTGCTTGCAATGATAATAGCTGTTCATCGCTCATTAAGAAGATAGTGAGCCCTATACTGTGCTTTCTCTGTTTCTCCTGATGTCAAATGAGGTATTTGCACAGGAGTCCAGGGTCCTTTCAGTCATGTACTTCTATAAGTCTACGTGCATGACTTAGTGCTTTCACTATACACGTGACTTCCAGTGCTACAATTAGGAGAGTTGGGGCAATTGAGCTGATTCTCCACCCTAACTGCTGGCTTCCTCTACTGGTACCTACCGCTACCTTCCTGATATGCCATTGTGTACAAATATCAAACATAACCCTGACAAAAATCCAAGAATAAATTAGTTAGCAAAGGAAGCCACCACCATGTGGTCTACCACTTGTCTCTACCTCCTGGCTAGAAAGCCAGGGACCAGCCACCTCAGCAGAGGGTGGAGTACAAGGCAATCCTCTCTGCAGCTCTTAGTCTCTGTTCACCTATGCGGGAAGAAGCCAACATTTCCATAATCTCACAACCTGCTGAATACACATGCAAGTTCATTTTCCTGCTTATTCTGTGTGTGTGTGTGTGTGTGTGTGTGTGTTTGTGTGTGTTACTGGGGATGCATTAAATCCAGAGCTTTTATGCTGAGCTATATCCTCAGTGCCTTTTAAATTATTTATTTTTATTTTTTTAAATTTTGAGCTGCGGTCTTGTTAAGTTGATAAATTTCACGGGCTGGTACAGACTCTCCTTCCTCTCCCAGAGAGCTGAGATTACAGATGTGCACTACCAGGCTCAGCCCTCCTCCTACTCTTTATTTGTATTTTCATTTTCATTGTTGTTATCGTTACTACCAACAGGCAGTCTCCTCGATGGGCACAGTGACAAAAAGAGGCAATCTTGGAGTACGGTGTTATGCCTCTGAACCAAGGCTGCCAGTCTTCCAGGCTCTCCCTGGTGGGGATTCGGCTCTGCCAGCCCCTGCTGAGTTATCACTTACCAGCGCAGGCTCTTCAGGGGCAGTGCGGGTGCAACGTGTTTACAAGCTGTGTAGCTATTAGCGACATCTTACTGCTCACGCTAATTAAAGTGGAGAGCAGTCGATGGAGCTGGGCTCTAAAGAGGCCCAAATTGCATCACTGTTTAGGCCTTAAATTGATACTAAATAATAGCTCACCCCAGGTGTGGTTTGAGTCACACCTTCCCCAGCAGGTTGGTTGTTTGCTATGCTTCAGCTGCCCCAGATCCCTAAGAGGCCCAAATGCCAGGGTTACAAGTTTATTAAGGTCGTTTAAATTGGTTAAGCAGGTTAAATTGGTTATTTTAGTGTACCAGTGCCTGTAAATTCTGTACCAGGAGTGACTTGTGCATTGTGGACTTGTGCTATGCTCTAGGCTTATGTTGGACAAGTTCATGCCTGCTCTAAGACATAAATTTTCCTTTAAGATACCTCTGTTTTTCATCAAGATCTGTGTTTCTCTCTCTTTTAGAATGAAGTCTTTCCATGCTGATATTTCTAGAACAGTAGATGAATTCCACTGCATTGCCTATAAAATCATTCTTTTACTTTTATTTATCTCCAGAAAATAGTGGCCTTAGCAATTGTTAACTCAACTTTCGTTATCTGGAGCTTTAAAGATTTCATTTGATTAAAGAGAATTGCTTTGAATGCTGAGGTCACTTAAACTGCAACTGTTATGAATTTTATTGTCCAGACTACCTAGTTATGTTTTGATTTTTGCCCCCCAGTAGGAAGCTGGTGAATTCAAGCATGGGTGCTTTCTGAAGGATAAAATAGCATCTGTATGACACTGTGTCATCCTAGCAGAGGGAAGGCAGGATTAAAATGCATCTCTCCCAGTTCTCACAGGAAAAGATGATGTTATTTGTGAGGTATCCTGGTCCCAGGATGTCAAGAAGATTCTGGCATCCACTGAAAGTTGATGAGGCACCACTGAAGGTCCCTTTCATGCAGGATACATGACTTGCCAGCAACAGTGGCTGCTGTTATACAGAAGGGGCCAGATTGATTGGGGGCGGGGACATCTATGGGCAAAACTTCCACTTTTGATTTATATCCTCTTCCTTCTATTTTTGGAAAAAAACCCCAAAAGACCATTTTTTATTCAGTCATCCATTCACAGGTGCCCTGATCCCTTGGCTGAATTTGCTCCTGAGCAGTGATAGAAGGGTGACACAGGGCTGTTCCCTAGGGATAGTGACAGCTGTGTGTACTTTCTGTTCCCTAGGGGTAGTGACAACCATGTGGTCACATGTCATAAAGGCCCAGACTTCCAAGCCAGAAGGAGAAAGGATCCCAAGACTGTCAAGTTCTATTATTTTGGGGTCACTTTGAAGAGAGGTTGAGATAAAGAGCTGCAGTTGGACAATAGGAAGAGGCTAAGGGGACTTGCAGCTTGGGACACGCGGCACTCCGAGCTTGTGGTGGCTGTGAGGATTGCTTTTTGCTAATTGCATACTGTTGGGCATTATGTTCCTTGGAGGAAAGGCCAGGCACATCAATGCAAAATAGCAACCAAACAGCGCTCCTCACACTGCCTAATGACTTCTCTTAGAATTCACTCTTGGGCCAGTCTTACCTTCCCAGGGCCTACGTGCGGGGCTTCATTGAGTAGGAAGCTTCTAATGGAACCAGGTGATGTTGACCAATTTGCCCTTAGCCTGGTTCCTTCACAAAGCATTTACTGTTTTCTCTTCTGGTTGTTATAGAAAGTACTCTTCTTTGTAGCAGATCTTTTATTTATCTTCAATTTTTCCTGTCATGATCTCCAAACCCCTCCCCCTTGCCTGGTTTTGCCTAATCAAAAGGAGAAAAGTCATTTTCTCAGTGTTTAGCATCCTTCTGGATAGGAAGGAAAGTGTATCAATGTCTCCATTGGAATTGCTGCTCCCACAAAGGGACAACAAAGGGACAGTGGATTTCCTCCCTCCGTCCTGGTCCCATCCATTCTCTTTCACATCTCACATCCTGTCCTGGCTTCTGACAAGCCTGCAATGCACTTTTATGAGACATTGTTTTTCTAAAGCAAATACTCTCAATGCTTTGATTCTGAAGGTTTCAGAGGAGCCCCAACGAGGCCACTTGGGCAATGCCAGGCTAACTACTTCTGAAAGGGGACCATATGCTGCCTTTACAACATCCCTTTGGTGTTTAATTTGACGAAACAATGTACTATAATCAGCCACGAGGACAGCAGCCCTGACTGACAGAGGAGGACTCACGTGGTAAAACTCTGATTTCAATATCACCATGCTAATCCCATTATTCGCTTGAGTTGGCTTGTTTTGGGCTACCTTAAAAAAGTTATTTCTTTATTGATCAAATTGCCGTGAGGGCTGGAAGATTTAATGTATCATAAAACTCATTAAATAATCAGCCTGGCAACCCCCACTGCTGGGTGGTGTGCTGGCATATGGAGGACCCTGGCTGAAGACTCCAGCTTTCATTGAGCCACCTTCCAGTCAGAGCCTCAAGGGACAAAGCCAGAGTGGAGAAGGAAGCATGCTGGAAGCCAGCATCCTTAAAATGTAATGGGTGCATGAGTCTTCAGGAGGCCCTACTAAAATGCAGATTCTGGGTCAGCAGTCCTGGAGTGGGGCCCAAGACTAACAAGGCGATGCTAGTGCCACTGAGCTGTGTTGTGTGAGGAGCAGCCAGATGCTAGAAGAGCCCGAGAGTACCAAGACAAGCGTTAGCAACAACAGCCAACTCTTATTAACCACATGCCTCTGTGTTATCTGTACACGTGTGACAGGTGTGTTCGTCTATTTAATCTTTCCTTTGAGCCCCATGGAGGAGGTATGGTGACTATTAACGTCTGTCTCATCGATGAAGCTAGCTAATACTGCAAAAACTAAATAAATAACAATCAAGGTCAATTTGTGAGTAGTCAATAGCTGTGCATAGTGGCACATTCCTGTAATCTCAGCACTCTAATGGTTGAGGCAGCAGGGTCACAAGTTCAAGGCCAGCCTGGGCTACACGAGTTTAAGGCTGGGGTGGAGTACACAGTGAGATCTTGTCTCAAAAAAGTAAAGTAGTTAAAATAAGAGCCATGTCCCCTGATTGTTCAGCTATTTGTTTTGCTGTTGCTTTCAGTTCTCCTATTACACTCTTTTTTGCATGAGCTAATGCCCTGACCCAGTTTAAAGAATGATGGTTCTTATATAGATCCACTGTGGGATCTATACTGGGCAGAAGCTAGCAATTCCTCTTAAGGGCTTTAGCCTTCTCTTTCTGTATCATTTGTCTAAAAGGTAACCCCTGGCCAACTGTGATGCTGACAACACCTGAAAGTTTGAAGGAGTCTATAGGAGCAAAGCGAAACATAGACCAAGCAATGAGCTGCTGTGAGCCTAACCCACACCCTGCTTAGTGGCATCTTGGCCCTGTTGGCCCTTCCTGTGGAATGGTGCTCGGGGTGGAACTGTCCTAGAAGTGGCACAGGGGAAACTGAATACGTTTTAGAGGTTTCTGGGTGACCTCAGGATGAGCTGTTCCCAAGATGAACAAAGACAAGGACATTTTGCTTCCTGTGAAGGCAAAACATGCACATCTCTCCTACAGCACTGGCACTTCTGCTCCCTGTTCACTTACCCTAAGGCAATGGGATAGGCATAGTTTTCTTATGGATATATTTTTTTTTCATGAAAGATGTATTTTTGGGAGATGTATTTTGTAACAGTTTAAAAGGATTTAAAATAATAAGCATGTTGCTTTGTTGTTGCTTATCTGACTTCACAAGTAACAAAACAATAATAACCACCACAGCATCTCACCAGAAAAAAGAAGACAGCATAATTCACTTCAAAGAATAGCTCTCACAGATCTATAAACATATTGAAAAAGCAAAAAGCATCCCATGATGACAACTCAGAAAACTCATTAGGTACCAACTCTTTCAAATACTTCATTCTATACAAAGAAATTAGAATTAAGTATTAAAACAATAGACCTGGCTTAACAGTATTAAGGTTACAGCATTATATGTCCATTAAACTGTGAGGAGAAAGAGTAGCTTAAGCTGGAGATTGGGAGGCCTGAGTTGTAAGCATGTGTGAATTTGAGTCACAGTGTTTTTAGTTGTAAGAAGAGGGAGGAAGACACTTAAACTAACACTGCCTACACCAAGTCATTGCTAGAGGGTCCTGACTGTAGTGAAGTTATTTATTAAGCTACAGCCATTAGCTTTTGCTTTCCATTTGGCCTTTTGGATGCCTCATAAAACTCTACTCTTTTTCTACTTTGGCCAGCTGACATTTCTCAGAAAACTTCTAAGATTATGTACAGGGATTGGTCAGTATCTACCAGGCATTGATTCTAAAATCTCTTGTGAGTCCCCATACCCACAGATGCCCAAGTCTGTTTGATGAAATGAGATAGTGTTTGCTTATAACCTATACACATCCTCCTGTACACTTGCAATCATCTCTAGATTATTTGCAATGCCTAATGCTATGCAAATACCATGCAAATAGTTGTTCTGCTTATTGTGTAAGGAATAACGACAAGAAAAAACCTGTACATTTTGAGTATCAATGAAATTTTTTCTGAATATTTCCAAACCGAGGTTAGTTGAATTCTGCAGATGCAAAACCCAGAGGCAGTAAGTTGTTTGTGTATATTATATCTGTCTATATGCATGTATATGTATATGTGTATGTACATGTATAGATACAAACATTCTTTTTTAAAGAAATGTGCATATTGATATTTGATTGCTAGACCAGGACCGTGCTACATATAAATTAATTATTTATCATCACAGTAAAAGATTCTGTTCTCCCATTTTGCAGATATGGTGGGTAGCTGGAAGGGAGGCTGAGATCTGCCCACCATCACTGGGAGGCTGAGGTTTTACCAGGATGGAAGACAATCATAAGATAATGGCTCTTCAGTCTGTAGGGACCTGCAGGCCACACTTGTCCTCCCTGTTACAGATGTGCTTTGTATTTTTTCACTTCACCTCTTCCTTGGAGCAGAAAGGCTTTGCACTGTAGCCTCCAGCTTGCTGTGAAACAATGCTTTCCACCAGCAGCTTGTGTTTCTTATAGGAATAAGATATAAGCCACACTCAATACTTACCCATTTCTCTTAATCTGAATGGCATCAGAGTCAGTCTTAACTCACACCTGATCTTTATCAGCTCAGTGGAGAAGCCTGCCCCAAACAAGTGACTAATTGCTGAAACTGTTCATCTTTAATGGTTTTCCATACTAAGGGATCCATTGCATTAAAGAACCCATAGAGAAGGCCGGCCAGATAGCTCAGCAGACTAAAGCTCCTGCTTAGGCAAGCATAGGTCTGGGTTCCATCCCCATGCAGTGCCAACACTGCCCCCTGGAGCACACTGAGCCAGCAACTGAGCCTGGGCATGCTGGCACACAACTGTAATCCCAGCACTTGGGAGGCTGCAAACAGGAGGATTACTAAGAGTCTGATCTGTGTAGTGAGACCCTGTAGACCCTGTATTAAATATATTAAAAAAAATTTAAAAACCCACAGAGAAATGTCCTTTCTCTAAATATACGTCCTTAACTATATTTCACAAAACAAATGCATTTCTTAGCCTACAGTTCTCAGAAGTCATGATCTCCGTCTTTAAAATGTATGAAATATTGTGATGAGGTAGGGAAAAAACCCTTAGGTTTGATAAGAAATGGATATTACAGGACAATGTCTGCAAAGTTCTGGGAGTAGAGGAGAAAGACAGGAAATGGAAAGCGACCACGTGGGTCTGTTCTCTGCGGAGTCACAGTGTTTAGTTCACTGTAGAGTTGTTTGTGACTTCCCTACTCCCGTCTCCAGATTTAAATGACTGATTTGGGCATAAGGGTTCACAGGTGCTGTTCATTCTATAGGCCTGGATGGCTTCATCCAAAACAATTCAACCATATCTGGGGCAAAGGCCACCCCACTTTTTCTGTCCAGCAGGCTAATGCGCTTGCTTTATGCAGGTTTCCAATAGATAATTGTCACTGACTTTGTACATTTATGAGTTAAGCTTTAACTTATTGTTTGGCACTGCCAATGCTGCCAAATACCAGCACAAGATTTAGATGTAGGTAAGGGAAAATGAAAGAATGCTTGAGTTAAGTCCTAGCTGCTGTTTGCAAGGCTCCAAAAAGGCCTGATTTTTAAAAATGGTCTTTAAAGTACATGGAAAGACATAATAGGACATTTAGTAAATATGAAGAGTAACTCCTAGGATTGCAGGGAATTTGGTCATATTGTCACTGTAAAAGGGTGCTTAATTCAAAAACTTTAGATCAAGACTGAAGTAGAAAAAAAGCTTAGTCTTTTATCTTTGTTTCTCTATAAAAATATATAGTAAAAATTATATGTTACTGAAGATTTATCAAACTCAATCCAGTTCAAGGTTTATCACCACACCAGGAAATCACATACGAAGAGTGTTCACCTTATTTCTCACAAAGCTTCCTCCCACAACCATTTTGGATTAGTTCAATTTACTCATGGAACAAACTGACCTACAAACATAAAATGGGTTTTATTAATTCATACATATTTACCTATGAAAAAGTTTTAGAAATCTAAAGAACCCATTTTAAAAGGCCAAAGCAGTTAAAAAGAAGGGAGGAATTGTAACCAGTTCTAAGCAAAAGGTACTGTGGAGAACAGAAGCACAAGATTTTGATCTCCCTGGCTCTCTGCTCCCTGTATTCTAAAATCACACATCTTCAATTAATTCCATTAGATTTTTCAGTTGCTTTCTGAGAAGCAGGGTGCCAGAGCAGAACAAAATGTTTCCTGCCAAACAATGGTCCTGCTTAATTTGACGCCTTTAAGCAAAAACCCAACAATATTCCATGAGACCATTATACACTATTTTATCCTTTTCTTTTCTTTTTCTTTTTCTTTCTTTCTTTTTTTTCATGTTTCACTTGCAGGAGTGGAGAGGGGAGGGGAAAAGGCTAAAACAAACTAATTTTTGGTCATTTTATTCCTTTCGCAAACAGTTTGAAGACTAACCAATTTGTACTTACAAATCTGGGGCATTAGCAGACGGGGACCCTAAATCCGCCTGCACACAAGCAGTAACTGTTTGTATGCCAAGCTGTTTGTAAGCCTGATTTGACAGGAGAGAGCTATTCATTCTTTTGTCAACTGTCAGTCTAAAAACGCTAACCTGCCTGAGTCCCGGGGTATGGGAGCGCTAAATCTTCCACCCTACAACTGTATAATGAACAGACTGTTTCATTAGTGGGACAATTCACTCGACAAATCCAGCCCAAACAACTTATTTCACAATTTGTGAGCAGAATTAAATTTCGGGGGAGTCGTGCTAGGGGGGTGGGCGGCGAGGAGGGGGAGTAGGTGAGTAGCGCACAATGTGCGGAGGGATCAGTGCCTTGGGATAAGTGTTGCAGGCAATTTTGCCAGCAGTTGTGGGCTGCGACTTGCAGGCCACCGCATGCAGATCAGCAGATTAGAGGGGGGGTGTGGGCGCAGCATTAGGTCAAGTGTCTCGAGGGGAGCTGATAAACACCCCAAACCTGACAACAGATTTTTCTTTCTCCCTGTACCACTTGTTAAGTGTCAGAGCAAATCTTTTGAATGGCAGCCGAGTTTACTTAGAGGCCCTTTCTTTGGGAAGACACTCTATCCATTTTCTGAAGCCCATTCCAGGCTGCCTCAGGAATAAATTTGCCCCGCATCTCGCACACATACACAAAAAAAGTCTTTTTTCCTCCACATCTTGACTATAAGCCTTTGTCTCAAGGTGTGTGAACCAGTACAAAAATCCACATCAAGAGCCCCTGAGGTCTTACAGCCTCTGGATTTAGCTTTAGTGCAAATTAAACACTTTGAAGATTATACAATCAACTACTTTTTTTTCTTTTGGGGCTTACAGAATACTCTCATTTTAAACATTACCAATGTATGGATTCTGCTAAATGGGAAAATTTTAAGCAGTGAGTGGTCACAGAATAACTTGATCTCTTAACAATAGCTTATCTATCCATTGCTATTAATTCAGACCAAGTAAATAGGCAGCATGCTATATTTCTTGGTTTAAGAATCCCAAACTGGAGAAGCCATGCTTATTATATTAAGTTGTATCTCTGTGTTAACTCAAAGTGCATGACAGAAAATCTGCGTTGTAACATCAAACATTTTCTAACTAGTTTTGAGCTGAGAATGCTTGCTTTTCATTTTGAGTTGTCCGAAAATGCTTAAATAACCTCAAATGTTTGAAGATTCTTTGGTTGCAGCTTGGTTTTATGTTATGGCTTTGCTTTTGACTTCTTTTGGCAGTTGAATATTGAATTTAGTTGGGTTCACAAATCTAATGTGAAGTTTTCAAGGGATCACTGCTAAACGGGAAAGTCTTCGGAGAATCAGGATGTCACTTTCACAGACACTTAAATTGACCAGAGGTTTTTTTGTTTTGTTTTGTTTGGTGGAACCAGGGATTGAACTCAGGCCCTTGCGCTTGCCAGGGAAGCGCTTATTCCACTGAGCCATCTCCCCAGCTCCAGACACTTAAGTTGAAATTCTTTTTGAATTATTTGTTTAGTAAGTATTTGGGCTGTGAATAATACCTTTTTTGAATTTAGGTAGTGGAAATATTGTATTGAAGTTCTGAGCAATGCTTTTTTTAAAAAAATGAATAGCTTTTATTTGCATTGCTAGTTCCACCTACTCTACAAAGAATATTTAACCAGGAAAGCTAGGGGTTAGTCCCCAAATGGCTCTCATTTCTTTCTCTATCTCTGGAAATTTTGTAGCATTAATATTATTATACTTCCCTATAGAGGTTCACGCAATCTTTGGTTTATGAGAATTTCAAAGCTAGATGTCATCATTACAGTGATAGTCTACAGCCACTCTCTACAATTGGATTCCTATTATAGCGAGAGATGTATCTTTTTGCCTCCCTTTTCATCTTTTTTAAGGAAAGAAACATTTAAAATATCAAGTGTTGAATACAGCCACCAATCAAGATGCTTTGCAGCCTTCCCACCTGTGGACCCCGGTGGTTTTGTATGTTCTGTGGGACAGTGGCTCCCCCACCTCCAAAGACTGGCATTTCTGAAGAAAGTGAGCTTGGTAATTTGCTTTCCCTAAACAGGTAGCAAGCTAATCAACAGAACAGAGCAGAGCAGAACAGAACAGAACCAACCGAACAGAGCCTGGATAGCTGGGCTGCTCCAGTGGACCCCCCCACCCCTGCAGGTTGTGTCAGGAACCATGAAGGAGAGTGGGAGCGCAGGATCCCCAGCAGCCTTATGGAGAGCACTGCCTAATCTCCTGTGGCTCTATTGCCCTTGCCTTTTTGTTTGTTTCTTAACCTTAGTAGCCAATGCTATTTGGAACTTCTGCTTCATCACAGTGCTTGCTCTAGTCATAGAACTGCGTTGGCTCCCTCTTTGCTTCTACACCATTTAAGCTTTTCTCTCACCCTCCAGTCCAGCCCTGGGGACTCTGCTTCACCCTGGGATTTCTCAGGACTCCTGAAAGGCACCAAGGGATTTCTGTCCTTCCAGTGCCAGCTGACACAGCACACCTCTTTGTAGATGTCTGAACCACGGGAGACAACGAGGGACAAAGTAGAAGTTGGCGCTCCACTGCCGATGTACTGGAGACTGCTCTTCTAGATGTCTCCCTGTGCTTCCTATGTCCTGTTAAACACAAATGGTACCACACCACTCCTACAACTGCACAAACGGCTTGTTTTATCCAATAGTATACTATGAAAAACCTTCCCATGTCGTTGGAAGGCAGCATCAGAGTGCATTGCGTAGATACCCTTCAGTTATCTAATTAATCATTTCTAATGGACCATTTGGGGGCATTCACCTTTTTCATGTTAGAGTGAATACTGCAATGAGCACCCTTAGATGTACATCATTGGGTATTACTCTGGTTCATGCTTCTAAGGTAAAGATTTGAAAAAGAAATGATTGGTTCAAAAGATATGTATGTCCTGTGGAACATATATATCCTCCTGTGAGTCACCTTTGAGTGTGGGAAACACAGAAGCTGTACTCACCAGTATGAGTTTGATCCCAGCCTGCTGCTGGACACCTTGGAAGTGCTTGTCCTGGGGTCACTCGGGTTCTTCTCATAGCATTTGCCACTGTGGCTCTATTGCCCTTGCCTTTTTGTTTGTTTCTTAACCTTAGTAGCCAATGCTATTTTGGGGACCAATGTCCTAATGCTTACAAAGATTTTTGTGGATTATTCCCATCAATTGGTAATGTCAGAGGCGATTTTAACTTGCATGCTGCAGGTGTTCTTTGGCCTATAGATCATTTCTCCACTACTTTCTCTGGCAATGTCACCATCCTTTGTCATTGTATGTGAAAGGACCAAATTCTGTACATGCCTCTCACCTGTTTTCATAGCAGGGGTTCTGTCTATATTATTTTTAGTAAGTATTTATTGATATTATAAAACCAACATGGCCCAATTCCATAGGGTGAAAATGAGAAAAAGAAGATATCACCAACACTTGGAGTTATGACACCATCTTCACAACCATCATTTGCAGACCACAACCAGTGTTCACTGTCCTGTGAATGAACTGTCTCCTCCCCACCCCCACTGGAACATGTGGTTTCTACTTAAACCACAGAAATGTGGGGATTTTTCAACTTCCAAAGAAACACAAAGGTTTATAAACTTTAAGAACATTGGTTTTTCAAAATATACAATGTCTTTTATTTATAAAAATAGGAATTTGGGGGCTTTTAAAAGATTGCTGTTCTTACTTCTGACATTGTCAGTCCTGTGGATGACCCAATACTATTATGGACTACTGTACTATATTGGAATATTTTGCTGAATTCACGCACCTACAATATTTAAATGACAATGGAATACCATTCTCTGACAAAACTAAACAAAAAAAGGGGATACAAATGAATGCCCATTTTGTATCTGTATATTCAAAATAATCAGGATAGATATACAGCTAAATTCTCTTAAATGAATAGGAAGATTTGTTCTAATAGTGTTTGTGGATGGGATGTCATGTATGCATCTTGTATGATGAATAACCACTAAGACAACAATGTACAATGTATTTATTATTGAAATCGTCCTACTGATCAGTTTTGAAACTGTCTCATTGCTATTTGTTTCTCAATAAAATTATTTTTTAAAAAGATTGCTATTTCTACTAGTGAGTAAATATGAGATATGGCTTTCTAAAAAAGGAAGAAGAAAGCAAAAAAGAAAATCTCAAGTTTTCATGATTTCATTTGTGAGAAGAATAAAACCCAACAGCAATAACAAAAAATTATCTCAACAAAACATCCAAATTTAATGGGTAACAGGATAAATCCTGAGGGGACTTGACTGACCTTATCGGATACAAAAAATACATTTCTTGTTATATAGATCTTGTTTTATCTTGGTCTTAACAATACAGCAGAGACGTATAAAAACAAGTCATAAAAAGTAAAGCCATATTAATATGCTGAGCTGTGAAAGGCTCAAGTCAACAACTTCTGAC
>NDGN011441695.1:0-13591 GCA_002564285.1 Tympanoctomys barrerae
AGAGAGAGAGAGAGAGAGAGAGAGAGAGAGAGAGTTTAGAACGAGGGAGGAGAGTGAGTGGGAGAGGTGGTGGTGAAGGAGAAACTCCAAGCTGAGGGAACAGCCTGGTGGAGGACCCGTGGGTTAGGACCCTTTCCTCAGAAGCCCCTAAACACTTGGGGAGAGAAGAAGTGTCCCCCTTTAAGGGAGTTTCTCCTCTAAGGAGCACTCTTCGGGTTGCTGAATCTGTGATCAGATCTCAAGCCCAAGGCTGGGCCTTGGACCTCCATGGTAGCCACCCTCGAGGAGAGCCCATTTGCAGGGCAGAGGTCAAGCTCTACATGGAAAACCCGCCCTGCGGCCCCTTCCTTCTACTCACTGATCCCGCTGTCCAAGGAGATCTTCCCCTGGCTTCAGTCTCCCTGTTCTAGCTCTGGCTGCTCTTTCTTCTGCCCCAGATCAGAGCAGGAGCCTCCTGCAATGCTGAGTGTTATACACCCCACGCATACTCGCTGTCCTGAATGTGTAGGTCAAAACTCAGGCTCCAAAGTGATGCTGTTAGGAGATGGGGCTTTGGGAAGTGACTGGGTAATTAGGTTCCGTGGAGCGAGCCCTGCAGGTTGGACTCACAAAGGGGATTCTTTCCTCCATGCGAGAGCACAGCAAGATGCCCTGATGATGGAGCAGGCCCCCATTTGATGCCGAATCTGCCAGCACCTTCATCTTGAACTTTCTAGCCTCTTGACCTGTAAGGACAAGATATTTGTTGTTTACAAGCTGCCCACCCTGAACCAACCGGGACACTGCTCAGCAGTCACCTCTCTGCCAGTCCACATTCATTCTCAACAACAAACTGAGAACTTCTGTCAAAGGCCACTTCATCCCTTCCCCCATTGCTACTTTGCACCTGAATCAGGATCACCCGCACCTCCCCCCACACCACCCCTCTCTAGGATGACCAAGGCCACTTGGGCAGACAGCTGCACTTAAACTGTGTCCCAGCTGGTCAGTGCAACTGACTGAGGGCTATATTGTAGAAGCTCCCCTTGACTTGGGGAGACGCAGAGAAATGTTGTCAATTGCCTGAGGTCACTCAGCTCATTAGCAAAGGACCCAGACCTAGCAAACAAGCCTCTTTTCTTGCAATCCTGGGCTCTTCTTCCCGTACCATAGTGAAATCCCCAAATGGGTATTTGTTGTTCATGTGTCCAACTCCGACTCAAACAGAAGAGCCCTGGTGACAGTGTCCTACATCATGTTTCCCTCCATGCTCCAAACTCGGTACCCAGTCTTGTTTGATTTTTGTAAGTAGAAAAATGAAGAGGGTATACAATGGGCCAGATTTGTTTTCTCTGGCAGGGGAGAAAGTCCATGCAGGTAGCAGGGGTTCTGCTCGCCTGCCTTTTGCCATAGTTTCCATAGGCCAAACCAAAATCCACCTGGCTGTCAAATGCTGCACGTCTGACATTGCAGCCAATATCTCCACTTAGTCTTCCACCGCAGACCTTTAAATATTTGAAAACAGCTGTCAGGATCCACTTAGATGTTCTGACTTCCAGGTTTAAGGTCCCCAGATCCCTCAACCACTGCTCACGTGGCATTGTACAAAGATCTTGTTCATCCTGTGCCCCTCCCCCAAACACCATCCCATTTGCCAACTTCCTGGCTCAGTGGTGACTCCCACAATGAAATGCAATGTGCCAGATGAGGTCCAGCCCCTGCCTAGCACAGAGGGGCACATCAGCATCCCCTCCCTTCTGGGCTTCATGTTTCCATTAATAGAGCCCACAGTTGCATGAGCCTCCTGGCAGCTTCCCTCCACCGCTGGCCACATCGCACTTTGCTAATCCATCTAACTCTATTACTGTCTACTCCATCCTTCTCTATCTTGTCCCTGAGGATTACATCAAAGTCTTACAAAACACCTCGCTGAAATCCAGATTTGTGGTGTCCGTTGTATACTATATGCCTAACAGTCTGGAAACCCATCAGCAGGAGAAAAGAGTTCATTTTTGGGGACGTGCACTAGATGAACTCTAAAGGACTCCTGGTGATCACTCTTTTTCCCCCGAAGGCTCACAAGCCATCCTCTAATACAGCACCCTAGGTACTTTCCTTCCGCACCCCTCTGTGGAGCTTTCCTCACCCAGGGTGCTTGCTCAGTGCCTGGACTGAGCAACGGTGACGGGCTTCCTGATTGATTCTCCCATTGTGAGGTTATGGCAACAGGGGTTGCCCAGGGAAAAGCAGAGAGTTAGTCCAAGTGTCGCAAACTCAGTAGTACCCATAGAGGCTGTAAATAGCTTGACAGAGGGACTTTGAGTCTCTGGAAAATTTATTACAATGCTGAATGTATTTCACTCGCTATGCACAATGTTTGACTCAAAGAAAATATGAAAACATCACTGGAATCCCAATTCTGCCAAAGCATTTTCTTTCTCCTATAATTAGGTATTCTGGGCTTTTAGTATCGTGTGTGTGTGTGTGTGTGTGTGTGTGTGTGTGTGTGTGTTTGTTTCTTCTGATTTCCACAGGCTATTTTTAGGCCAATCATGACTCACTCTTTGAAAGGCTTAAGAAAAAAAAGTCTTTATCCCAGCAATCAAATGTCCCTGTCCTCTGAGTGACGTGCATTTAGGTAAGTCATAGATGGGTAACAGACATGGGAGATTACAGGAGGCAGGGCATAGTGGAGGAAGGGCCCTGCTTTTGGTGGGGGCGGGGAGCAATGGACAAGAGGTCTGGAACCTTCTGCTTCTGCTCAGTGCTCCAGAGGGAGAGGGATCTGGGAGATAGGATGAAGTTTATGCCCGGGAAAGGCTGGAGAACCAAACCAGTAGGCTCATTACTCTGTGGGCAGAGCTAGGGGGAACAAAGATCAGAAGGTACAATAGTCTCAGGGAAAGAGAGAACTAACTATAAGCTGTTGACAGCACAATGGGGTGCCAGGAAAGCGGGGAGCATCTCATGTCTGAAACTATCCACACCACGCTAGAGAACAACCTCAGTGTCCAGCGCTGGCTGTATGAAATCTGCTAGGTGGCGTCTGGAAAGATTTCTCTCTAAAAGGGAAACTGGGTCAAACTACCCAGAGCCATTTCCAACACCAGGACTCTGGAATAGACAAAACATCTGCCCGCTACCTACACTAATTTCCCAGAGCAGAGTCAACATGGGCAGGTTTGGAGTGCGGAGGCATTCGTGCCCTCCGTGCAGCCTTTCCGGAGGGACTGATCAGGAGAAGAAGTCTTTAACTCCTCTCCAAGGCCTCTGCCTGGATAACATACGCACTCTCCCACTTTAACATGAAAAACACTTCCAGTGTGATGTCCTATATCCTGGCCAGGCATGGTGTCATTTTCCGTTTCCTTTAAGCACAGAGACTCTTTGCAGAGACTCTAGCAGGCTGGTTTCTTCTCTCCAGGAGAGCACACTGTACGGCAGAGGTGCTGAAACTAACACACACATACACATAAAATGCACTATCCCGTGACAGTTCCACAAACTCCACACACTCACTGTTCCTGACTCAAAGAGGGATGGGAAGATAAGTCAACAGATTCATCTGACCCATCCCTAGCTATGCACGTCCCCTCCTTGTCCACCTCCATAGCACTGTGGGATCAATCCCCATTAAGGGCCTAAGTGACAGGTGTCAGGTGAGGTGAGGACCCCCAGAAAGTGCGGAGCCACTTAGAGAAGCTCACAGTTCACAGATCCTCATCCATTATTCTTGAATCTTCCCCTCACTCACTGAATGTCTGTTTAGCTCCTGTTGTGTTACAGGCATGAAAGGACCTAAGTGGCCAAAGCAGACAGTGCCTGGACTCAGACATGGAGCTGGCACCCCAGAGGGGAAGGCCGACCTCAGCAGACCCCAGCAGGTGAGGTGTGTGCTGGTGCTCAACTCCGGTGAGGGCAGTGACAGAAGAGCCATGCAGCGCTGCGGAACATGTAAGTCAGGGCCTGGCCTGATCAGGGGTTCCAGGAGGACTTCCACTGGACAGGAGGACAGGATGGGGGTCAGGCAACCAGGAGGTGTGGGGAGGACAAGAGGGAGCCTGGATCTTTGAGGGATTGAAAGATACAACCGTCCCTAGTAGGACATGCATGGCTCAGCCGGATCTCCCACCAAGCCAGACTTCGCCAGGTACTGCAGACTTGTGTCTCCCTAGATGGAGTCCTGGCCTCCTGATCCATCAGTCTGCAGTCCAGAAAATGCGGCAGCAGCTTGAAACATCACAGCTAATCTCATCGTAACATTCTGGAAAGCACTAAGTAAAATTTCAGGGCCCTGGTAAAAGAGGAACAGGAACTACAGGGGCCATCCTTAAGGGTTAGAATTAATTAGACCTGATAGCAGGCTGAATGATGGGAACTGATAGAGATTGGGAAGGCCAGAGAGAACTAAGGGTTTCAACCTTGGACGCCAGGTACAAGGCACAGCCATTGAGCTTGGTGGGGACTGGAGCGTGTTCCATGAGGTGATCTGGGCATGATCAGTTTGTCCCAGGTCCAAGTTCTTCCAGAGGGACACAGAGGCTTGGAAGACCTTTCAGAGGAAATGCTCATGAAGCTTGTTCTTAAAGGGCAGCTCACATGGGAGAGGAGGGAGCTACAAGGGGATGAGTTAAGGTAGAGTTGTAGGTATCACGAGGTGCTTTCTCCCCTATGTCCTGACCCCAAACATATACTCTGTACCCACACAGTGAAGCAAGAGCCAGCAGCTCATTGACCCACCACGCCTGAAAGTGGTGGAGGGCTCAGCTGTTGGCACTCAAACAGTTCTCACCCTGGACTCCACACATATTCTGAAAGAGTTCCAGCCACATACCTTCCTGGGAGGAGTACAGGTTCACATAGTCCTTTTAGCTCATGCATTTGGGGTTGTATTTCAGCGTCCGACTTAGGCTGACATCCGCGGGAACTGCCTGGTCTTAGTTCTCCTCCCAGCAGGTCCTGGCCCTGTGTCTGGCCCTCTACTGTGCCCAGTGGGCAGCGGAGAGCATGCATCCTGTTGTGCTTGATACAAAGCTGGAGTGGAGGACAGAGAGGAAAGCTGTGGGTCACCCAGGTAGGGGCAGTAGTTAAAGGTCCACCAGCTGCCCTCTGCCACTTACTCTGCTGGATTTTCAAATGGTGGGAATTTGATATATTCATATTCAAGGGATGCAAGTTTTACTCTTTGTTCTGTCCCTAACCAGCTCTGTGACTTTAGGCAGGTCACTAATCCCCTCCTGATCGATAAAAGAAAGGGGGCGAGGGGACTTGAATCTGAGGCCTCTGCTCTCCCCAGTTTCAATTTTTCTGAGTTCCACATCCCTGGATTTGGTGAGTCTTTATCCCCTGAAGGTCAACTGTGGACCCTCACAGCCAGGGAGATCAGCTGAAGAATGAAGAAGGGTCCCCAGGAGATGCCTGGGGCAACTGCAACACTTTGGACACAAAGAGGGGCTAAAGACCCCCACTCTGAAAGGCTGATTCTCAAATGAAAGGGCAGGAACTACAGGGATCAAGCACTCCCTGAGAAGAGAGTGCTTTGAGCACAGAGGACAAGGAAAGTGAGAATCAGTGCTCCAGGAGAGGGAGGGGGCACAGGAAGCCTCGGTCATCAAGGGGCTGTGGAGGGGCAGTGGCCTCCAGGATGGACACAGGGGTCCCAGCAGTGCTAAGGAGACATCCATGTCCATCGGGTCATGAGAATATCGAGGATTATGAATTGGCCCGGATGCAGCAGAGGCTTACCCAGGTTAGAGACGAGGAAGGATGGGTGGTAGCCAAAGAAAACAACCACAAAGGGGGACACTGGCCTTCACAGAAAGCCTGTCCTGCTGAGGGGCTTACTCCTGTCACCTCATCCATTTCAATCTGATCTTGCTCAGCCTGGGCCATGCAGTGACTTAGGGGGACCCAGTACCTGAGTAAAAACTAAAAACCGGGCTGGGAACATAACTGAGTGTGAGTGAGTAAATAAATAAATGTGCCTGGGATGGGTCCCTGGCACCTTCGTAATGAACTGTGGAGGGTTGTCACTGTCCCGCTGTCCCGGCCAGTTTGTGAGGGCCTCCCCATCAGCTAGAAGAAGAGCTGGTGTCTCACAGGCTCTCTGAATGTGCTCTTATGAATTTTCACCCCTCGTCTGACTCATCCCGGTTCCTAGCCAGGCGGGGGAGAGCAGGTCAGGGGCAGCTTAGCACTTTAAGCAAATAAATCGAAACATGCTCTGCTCTCCCAGCCAGGGCCTGCAGACATGCTCGGTGTCCCCGTGATGTAGGTTTCTGTCGCCGTATCAAAATGCCTTAAGAAATGAACCCAGGGGAAGAAGAATCTATCTTGCCTCATGGTTCCGGGGGATCCAGTCCCTGGTGAGCTGGCCCCACTGTGTCTGGGCTGAGGGGAAGCGGCTTGCTGCAGGGAGCCCGAGGAAGAGCAAATACTTCCCAAGAGCAGAGAAGGCCTGCAAGGAAGGGGTGGGGACCAGGGTTGCCCCCCAAGGCCAGCTCCCTTGAACTAGGCCCCGCCTCCCGTTCTACCACCTCCCAATACTGTCATCAGATTATGACCTCATGAATGGATTCATATAGGGATGTCTGGAGAGTATTGATGACCCAATCCTATAAAAACCCTACCACTGAAGACACAAGAACTTGGGGCACCATCTTAGACCCAAGCCCAGCACCTATCACGAGTACATCTGTGGCTTAGCACTGGCTCACTAGCATTCCCTTTTGGTGTTTTGTTGCCCACCTCACATAGCTTCTCAGGCCTCCGGAAAGTTAGATTTGGGGTAGGCTTTTACAGTTAGGTAGGATAGATTTCTGAGCACTCCATCCCTGGGATAAAGGAATTCTGCTTGGGAACAAGCCTGCCCTTTCTACGGTTAATGGAGGACAGCAAAGCACAGGGACAGAGACGTAGAAGATGTTCTGAGCCCTGGCCCTCCTGCTCCCCAGAATGCAGGAGGGGAAGCAGCTTCTCAACCGTGGTCGGCATGGGGAAGGCTCTGGCCAAAGTCGATGTGTCTTGGGTGATTTCCTAAAGTAGTCCACCTTCCCCAGAGACAGGCTCAGGGAGGAGAGCCAAAGGTCAAGGTGTGACAGCTCCCTTCCCACTAGAGTGGTCCCCTGTACTGAGATGGGGAAACCCCCTAACCCTCTGGAGAAATTGCCAGACTTTGCCAGTAAAAATACAGTGCTCAGACAGGCACTAAGTAACCGTTTAGTGTAAGCATATCCCCAAGCCTGTACGGGTTATACATTTACTTAGCAGTTTTTGTTGATTACCTGAAATTCAGTTTAACCAAGTGTCTTACATCATCTGGCAACCTTCTTGCATCCCCTCTCGGAAGGTCAGGCATCCTCAGAAAATAATTCACCAGCAGTCAGAGCCTGCCTCCCTGCTCCTAACACTTCCACGGGGTGCTCTGGGCACCTAGGTAGGAGATCCCAGTGTTCCCAGGGGATCTTGGAGCATGGTCCCAGCCCACCCCCAACGCAAATCATTAGCATGAGGCTGCCTGCAGACGCCCCCCCTCCACTCCATGCCTGTGGCCAAGCTCACCGGCAGGGCTCCCCTCTCCCGCAGGGCTGAGGCCAGGGCAGGTATGGGTGCTCTCTCCCCCACCTGCTGCTCACTGGCCTGAGCACCCACTTCCTGGCCTGCTCTTTTCTGCTCTCTTGATTAGAGCACTTGTGCTCTACCCAGCCTGGACCCAGGCTTTGGTGTATAAGAACTTCTGCTCTCTCAGAGCCACAGGGAGGAGCAAGCTAAGACCTGCTTTTCTTTTCTGCCTCTCCTCGCTTATGTCCCAGAATGCTCTCTACCTTTCATCCCTCATCTCTCCTGAGCTCCAGCCCTTGCAGGGACCCTGGAACATAGAGAAGGGAGCCCTGCTCCATCCTGCCTGGCCACAAAGCCCTAGCACACACTTCCCTGTGCCCCTGCTTGAGCAAATTGAGTCCAACACATGAATCTTGGCCACAAATGGGCCTCTTTCACACAATCTCCCTTCCTAGCCATCAAGTTGAGTCTCCAATGCCATATACCAGCTCCTGGCTGAACAGCAGGGCGTAAGGACTGGCGTGGGGGTGGAGGCTGA
Organism: Tympanoctomys barrerae; assembly: GCA_002564285.1. Lineage (NCBI taxonomy): Eukaryota > Metazoa > Chordata > Mammalia > Rodentia > Octodontidae > Tympanoctomys > Tympanoctomys barrerae. The sequence continues at coordinate 8,078 of NDGN011441695.1, forward strand.
GTCTGCTGCCCATCCCTGCTTGGATGGCCAAGACCTAGGAGCCTACTGAAGGTTCTGGGGGCCGTGGCTAACCGAGAAGTGTTGGGATGCCTGGCTGGAGGCTCAGACCCCAGCTTGCCCTCACACGGCCCCTTTCCCACAAAGGGTAAGCAGAGCAGCTCCCCCGTGCTTTTGGGAAGTGTCCTCATTGTTCTTGGCCCTGACCAGGAGGGGGACAGCCTGGGCTGGGAGTCTCTGGAAGGTTTTTCATGTAGGATAAGGAAGCAAGACAGTCCTTCGAACCCTGCTGCCTTTGCATCCCTGGCTTCTACACAGCTTCTAGGATTCCACTTACATAGCACCTCCTCAGGCAGTCCTCCCTGACCCCCCAACTAGGTCAGGTCTCCCACCACACTTTCCCATGGCACCCTAAAGTTCTATTTCATACCTCATTAACATTATAATTATCACAGCATGGGGTGAAATTTATACCCAACAACACAGATCAGTAAGACAAAGTAACTTTAATTTCTGCAACTAATCACTTTTCTTTTTCCAGATTGGGGATTGAACCCAGGGCCTTCACACTGAGCAACACTCCCACCACGTTTTAATTTTTTTTTTTTATTTTGAGAAAGGGGTCTCGCTAAATTGCTAAGTTTCCCACAGTGCAGGGATCACAGACAGGCGGCCCCATTCCCGGGGAACTAATCACTTCTTGACCTGGGTTCTGTACTCCTGCAGAGTTTGGTGGGAGGTCAGCCTGCCAGGAAATTGTATCTTGATTTCATACCTTCTCTGTGAGACAGTAGCCAGGATCAGAGCTCCTCTTAGGGTTGTTCCTTCCATCCTCTGCCTTGGATGGCCTTGGACAGCCAGGGGAGCTCCTAAGTCCACTGGCTGCCCTCTAGTTATTGTCAGCCTCTGTGAGACATCCTGACTTGCTGGGTGTCCACCCTAGCATCTTCTGGCCATACTTGACCTTGGCTAGGATCCCACTTGCACCCCAGATGAAGATGCCAGCCATGGCTATGCCTGCTGGTCATATGGCTTCGTCACCCTGACCTCCCGCCTCTTCCCTGCACTAATTCTATCAGGGCTTCTGTCATCCCCACTCTGAGACACATGGGAAATGCTGGCCCCTTTGCTGTGTCAGATATAGGGCATCAGTGTCAAGCCAGGGACACCACCCCAACAGGAGCCAAGCTGGTACCATGCTGACACTGAGCCACAGCAAAGGGCAGCCTGTTCCTTCTGCTTCCTCCCTCAGAGAATGGCTCCCTCCCTGTCTCCTGTTCACACCCCAGCTCTGTGCTCAGATGCCCAGAGCCCAGCATTCCTTGGGTAATGCATAGGACGGCTTCCTAAGTGTAGAACTGTGTTTCATCTCTACAAATGAGGCTGTCAAGACCACGGTTTCACTAAGGTCTTTGAAAAGCCAAGCAATGACCTCTTTGCTCCAGAGCCATTCGCTTTCTTTAAAGAGTCATTCACTTTCTGTAATGCTTTCTTGAATATATAAGGAAGGCAACGGTGATAGCTCTCAAGCCCAGATTCTTAATCACCTCAGGCGCACCCTGCAAAGGTGAACCCCATTGCTCACGGGCAGCTCACACCAGTAGGTGGTGATCCCCGCTGCAGCTGGTTGCCCCAGGTCCTCCCAGCNTGCTGTGACCCAGCGCACAGGCCAGATCAATATACAAATAGCTGCAGTGGAAGAAGGAACCTTGAGAGTGCCTCGAGAGGGGTGCAAGGGCCCGGAGAAGGGCACATGTGGAAGAGCTTCATCAATTAGAGCATGGACTCTCGAAATTTTTTTAACTCTTGACTCCAACAATGCTTTCTTTCACTGCCTACTGTATAATTCCACTGTCAGAATAGCTTGTTAACTTTACTGTGGGCAGCTTTATATACAAAAAAAATTTTTTTTAAAGATGGCTTTTCTAAGCTATGCAGCTCTCCTTTGTTACCCCCACCTGCCCTATGATGACTCTGAAGCAGCTGTAGAGGAGAAGGTGTATCTGAGGGTTAGTTAGGGAGGATCCATGAGCAGCACAGGGGCAAGACTTGAAAGGTGGGTGAGATTCAGCTGACAGAAGTGAGAGAGCCCATGACCTCTATGTAGGAAGGAGAGGTTTGGGTGAGTTAGAGACCTTGATTGGGCCCAGCTGCAGGCATTTTCTGATGGAACCAATTTTTCACTGATTGGAGCAGCTTATAGCACAAGGTAGCTTGAGCCAATCAACATGGCCAAAGGAATTTTACATGTTGATTGGCCTGGGCTTGAGTTGTATGTCTTTTCCTCAGCCAATCACTGTAAGAACAAAATAGGTACACAGTATCATGATTGGCTTAGGCCAGTTATGGATGAACCTAGACTTATCCCACTCATAGAATATGGCTGCTACCCAATGAGAGATGGGTGAGTGGATGATGGGGAAGCAGACAGTGGTGGCCCCCACAGGTGTTTCTTTTACTGTCTCTTGAGAGGGAAGAGATTAGAATTGGAACCTCCAAAGTGATTTGAGGGTCACCCATAGGCTTGGCTGTATCTCCAAGGCCACATAAAATAATCAGTGGGCTGTACTACACACTGTCATCCTGTTCGCCTTTTCCTCTTCACTGTCTGCTTCCACTTTTCCTCGTGCCTGGCCTGGCCTATCTTCTCTTCCCCATCCCCTCCCATCTCTGTACGCCTGAGCTCTGTCCATGGTCCTGCTTCTCCCCCCCCCCCGCTTCTCTCCAGCCGACTCCCCCTCCCTGCCCATGTCTCCAGACACCCCGTCTCCCCATCCCTCTGAGTTCAATTTCATCTCATCCAAATTGCTTTATTGGTTCAGCAGAAAAACAAGGCTAGCTAGAGCCATTATGGGTACATACGGTGTGCATTAGACTCAAAAAAATATTTAAAGAAAATACTCTGGCAAATGGAATCAATAAACTCCAAATCAAACAGTCATTGGGAAGGAGAAGTGTACCTTGAGCGCAGCGTGCCGGGAAACTGCTCACCGTGCAGCAGGAGCAGCCAAGGCTGCCTCACTGTCCCACCCCAGGGCATGATGGTCAGAGAAAGCCACAGACTTCCAGCCACCCAGCTCCGACCAAGCCTCCCCTCAGCCTTCTCTTCACAGCTGCGGAAGAGCCCAGTGCTTTCCACATGCCATGGAGCGATGATCAGCGGGCTGATTAAGAAAGGAAAGATGACGGGGAGAGGGAAGGGAACTGGGGAACAGAGGCATTTGCATTGCAGTATTTTTAGACCCAAAGATTAAATCTTTAATAATCATAATTTTTTCTTGAAGGAAAATGAGGGTTTGGTGTGCAGTGCTTATACCCTCCCTCTTCTTTGAATTTTCCCTGCATCGAGTTCTCCCAGCCTTGCTCTGTAGCAGAGAAAAAAATCAAGAGGCAGAGAAACAAGAGAGAAGAGAGAGACTGGAGGCAAAGCAGTCCCACAAATCTGGGCTCAGGCTTTCCCTCCCAAGCTTTGGTTGTCTGGTGAACTCCAAGAAGATGAGCCCTGACTAAGGCACACTGGGGCTCCCAGACTGTCTTTCAAGCCATAGCAAGCTTTCCCTATTCTCTGAAATCTTTTGAGTTAAAAGCAATTAGTGCTAATGTCCCAGGTCCCCTGGAAAGGACCCCTTCGTCTAAAAGATTCTTCTCCCACCACAGCTCTTCCTCCAAATATCTCAGGAACTGACCCTACCTGGGTGACTTTCCAGGTTCACCTTCCTGCCTTCAATGCCAATGGGGACACCATCTCTCACAGGAAACATGATGGAACCCTGTGCTGGCAGAAGTGGAGAGAGAAGGGTGGGGTAGTGGGGACAAGATGCTAAAGATACAGTTCTGGTTGTACCACTGGCCATGAGAATTTGAACAAACTCCCAGAGATGGAGCTCAATTTCTCCAAATTGCAATGAAGAAGATAGATTAAGAGAGACTGGCTGAGGCTCCGTGAATCCTCTGAATTTGCATGGAGATATTGTCTCTCTGGGCAGCTTACTGGTAAAGGGCTTTGTCACACTCTCAGCAGGGCCTGAAAGCCCACAAAAGCTATGAGCCACAAGTGCAGCCAATGTCAATGTTCCCATGTGGCTCCAGTGCTCCAGGCCTGCCCAGCCTCCAGCTGGAGGGCTGGCCAGCATCCTAGCTTCATCCCTGGAGCAGTAGCTTGGCATGACCTCCCTTGTGCCCACTGCCACCACCATACATGACCCCACAGGGTTACTGCTTTCCTTGTAGCCTACACCAGCACACACATCTCTGTTTCTTCCCTTTAGCTGGTTCATTTATTATAGTACATTAAAGAAAATGGATAAAATATGAACAATACTAGGCTGGTCAACATTAGGCTTGAAAGCACTAAAGATCCCCCACAGAATATCAAAGAGCTCCTTTGGAGCCCGCATTATCTCTCCCTGAAGTAACTGCTATGATTGCTCGTGGACCAATGGCCTCACAGGCACTGGTTTGGGTCATCTCCCATCATGCCAACTGTGCTCCAAACCCAGCATAAATCCCATCACTCTGGGTGTCAACTCACTTATAACCTCCTAGACTTTAAAACTCATTATACACATTGCTTTATTCAGGTAAATATCTCTTTAATCCTAAGACTTTCCATCTTCCAACCAAGTGTTGAGCACAATAACCCAAGCTTAGTGGAGGGTTCAACCAGTAGGCATTGAACTCATATGTAAGTGAATGATTCATGAGTAAATTCATGAAGTCAGTTGGGGATAACTTGACTTGCATCACTCCTCTGACTCCCATTTCTCCTAGGCTGAGGATTCACAGCTCAGTTCCTACTTAGGCCCCATAATTTGCAAAGTGCTGGTTTCTGGGCCACTGAATGATCTTTCTGATATCTGATACAGATCAGTCCACTTCTAGATCTTTCTTGAATTATAGGCTGATGTCTTTCCTCGCTAACAGAAAATTCAAATATATCTTCTGTCCTATTATCTCTCTCCTTCTCCTTCTCCCTCTTCTCCTCCCTTTCCTCCTCCCTTTCCTTCTCTCTTTCCTTCTCTCCCCCTTTTTTATTTCCTCCATGACTTCACTAGAATGAACTGGGCCTTTTCACTCTTTTTCTTCTGTCTTATATCCTTCTTTCTGTATTTTCCATCTTTTTGTCTGTCAATGAACATTTTTCTTCTCAACTGGAACCTAGTTCAGTGATTTTTCTCTTTAACTCTGTCTATCATTAAGCAATCCATCCATTTTTTTAATGTGTTAAAGGGGTCTCACTACACAGCTTAGATTTATAATGATCCTATTTTCACCCTCCCCAGTGCTGGGATTACAGGTGTGTACCACCACACCCAGTCTGGGTGGCTGGCTCAGCACTTCCACGGGTGGGGCCAGTGTGGCTGGTGTGGCATGTGGTCCCAAGGATGGAACCCTGGTCCCTGAGCTTGCGTAAACAGGTGCTTAGTCTGCTGAGCTATCTCGCCAGCGCAGCAATCCATCAAGTTCTTGATTAGAATGATTATAGTTTTAGTTTTAGAATTGCTTTTTTCTAAAAAA
>NDGN011441697.1:0-24687 GCA_002564285.1 Tympanoctomys barrerae
GTGCTTTGCTAAGCTTGCTCTAAGTAGGTGCTTTAGACCACTGAGCCATCTCACCAGCCCCATCTAGACATATTCTTAATGAGGTAAATGCCTTCCTCATGTCATGAATCCACCCAACCAACGCTCATGGCCCAGCAGTACCACAATGCCTTCTGCTACTATAGTAACAGGTTGACATTAGACATAGATACTTAGATACTAAGAAGTGACCCGCATACAAAATTGTAACCTGTCTACGCTCTGTCACGGATGATTTAAAGAATGTACATTCACAATTAACACTAGTGCCTAAAGATGCTTGCTGGCATTTCTAGGATTGCAATACAGAATCCACTCTTACCTCTGCTGGTTCTTTAGAGAAAAAACTTAACAAGACCCAGTATTGTTGGGATTGACAAATTTGGTGTTGCCAGGTGTTGTTGGGGTTGAAAATTTGGTGATGCGTGTCCTTTGCAAAGTCTGCTATCTGGCAGCCCTCAGGCTCTGGAGGGCTTATATGTTAGTCCTACTCCCCAAATTGCACCCAGCTTTGACACACAGCATGAGGGTGACTCAATTTGCCTTACCTTAACCCCAAACTTGTTTTTTTGCTTGATGCCTTCCTAGTGCAGGAAGCCTTTCTTTCTGCCGTGACAGCAAGCATCACTAATGTTCTGCTAGGCAACAACCCCCTAGAAATAACCAATTCTTGGGGTAGGACCGGGGGCTGTGACACGCAGGAGCAGACTGAGTCCCAGCGGAGCTTAGAGACAGCAGGCGGTGCCGTTTGTTTCTCTGCTGTCAATTCCAAGGTGCTGCTCCTGCTACCTCAAACTGTAATAGTGTCTACAAACAATTTGCACTTTCAGTGTGACATAATTCCAGGGGGTAATTAACAATCCCAGGGAATCATCTTTGCAAAAGCTTTTAAAAGCAACAGGATGGAGGCCACCGTTGATGACACAGAATCACTGCCCTTTCGCTGGCATTTCAGAAGGCACCTGGCTGACCCCTGGAGAGGTCCGGAGAGCACAGGTCCTTGGCTTTATGGAAATTGCTCCAGATGCATTAATTATAAATTAAATGTCACATGTTTACTGCCCAGACAGCTTTCTGAATGCAGCACACTCTGCAGAGGGACCAAGACCACACATTATCAGTAGAATTACTGAGAGCCCGCAAAGGCCGGCTTCCGTACCATGAGCCATTCCCAGGTGGAAGACCGCATTCACCAGCATTCCTCCATTCCGGAAGTGGTCACTCATGTGCTCCAACCAGTTGGCGTCCAGGTTGTTCACTGTCTGGCCATTCCTGGAGATGCGAAGAGGAATGGTGACCGGATAGTACTGCCGGCACTTCTGATGGTCCTTCGGTTTGTTGAAGAGCGTGAAGATCTCCATTTCTGTGGGGATTGGGAAAAGGAGTTAGGGGGTCAGATGGTGATAAAAATCTGCCTCAGTGGGTTTGGTGAAGTGTCTCTGGAGCCTGAAGAATTGGGTACCAAAAGTAAACCGTGGCTGAAGTGTTGTCAGATGATAAAACCCCTTTCCAAGTAGTAAGTGGAAGCTGCCTTCAAGTGGAAAGGGGCCTCAGGTGATGGGCACTGGTTTTAAATTTAAAATAGGTGAACAACTGTTATCTGACACTCAGTTGCATAGTTCGGCATCTGAGAGTACACAGCAGTCAGTTCTACGAGTACAAACAAAGATATGTTCCAGAAGTAAAAGCAGACATATTTGGCTGAGAGCTGGTCTTTAGAAAACAAAAAAAAGGTAAATGTACAAAGGCACATTAAAAACAAAAATACTGTTCTAATTCCAGGAACCTTGTACACCCCTGGACTCACTATTTATAAACAGCAGTGGTGTTTATAAATCGCAGCGGTGTTTCCTGGGGTCAAGCCCATAATACTTAATCACCTACATCAAAAATACATCATTGATATGTAAAAATAAATATGTTCCCGTAAATGAGGGCTCCTGCCTGGAGTGGTAGGTCTGCTCAGTCAGCCGCGCAGGCACCAGGAGTGAGGCTCCCGGCTCCCATGACTTCATTTATAGCTCAGCTTTCCAGAAATCAATAATCACTACCACCCAGAAGCAGATCTGTGCCTGCCCTACGTGCTGCTGGGCCTGAGTTCCCTGAGGCCGCCTCTAGGAGCAAATACCTGGCATTTCACTCTAAGTCTCACGGTCTATTTTTGCGATACTCATGCAGCCATCAATCATGATTGACCCACCTTAAAAAGCTTCGCTGATACAAGCTGGTCAGAAATAATACTTTGGCTTCCAGAAATATCTTTTGGAATCACAAGAAAACCTCCACCCTTCTCTCTCTCAAAGAAAAAATTTAAAGGTCATAAACAATAGTTGACATGAGTCATAAGGACAAAGCACACTCGTGCTCCCTGCATGAGATATCTAGACCCACATTCTGGAACACTGTTTCCCAAATTTTAGCATTTCATAATTTCCGTGGTATGTAAACATTTGCTACATTATTGTTTGTTTAAAATGACTCGCTTTCATTTATTTAAACACATACATTTTAAAAGAAAACTTTGATTTGTGATCACAAAGGCAAATTACTACCACTTGGCCATAAACAGGGAGGAATGAGGAGACACATTTAACAGCAAATACGACCCCACCTCCACTTCAAATTTCCTTTCTTAGTCTACTTGGCTGATTCAAATGCCATCTCTAGCTAGGAAATGTTTTCAATAAGAAATAAGGTCGTGGTGTATGGAACCAGCAACCACTAACTTTGGAATATAAACTCTTAAGAATGGAGTGATACAGAGAAAGTTTGTAATGGGGAAACTGAGTCACAGATTAGAGCTGGGGCTCAGGCAGAAATGGAACTGGACTGTCAAGTGTTTTCCAGTCCTAGGTGGCAGAGGAGATTTCAACAAAAGTTACAAACACTAAAGCCAAGAGGATATGCCACGCTTTAGTGAATCTTGCATTTCACTTGAATTTCTCCAGAAGTGGACCCTACATGCTTTTCATGTGCAACTTATTGATTCAGAAAGTGATCCTAAAGATCAGAGGGAGGGAGGTGACATGAGGAGAGAAAGCCAGTGAAGGGGGCGTTGAGGGATAAGTGACCACAAGGGCAAGTGGCACACAGTCTCAGATCCAGAGACACCATGTGTTATACTTAAAAGATGGGCCTGCCAAGGGCAAAACAGCCAGGGCATTTATCCTCAAAGCGAAGGTCACTGTGGAGGTGTACATTCCCTAGGGTGTCACCACCCTGCAGGTTCCTATTCCCAAGGGTGCTGGCAGGCTAAGAGACTAAGGAGACTGCAGGGTTGGCCAGAACACACCACAGGTGACCCCAAAGGGGCACCTCTCCCTACAATATGTTATCGTGGAGTACAAATGCAATAAAATGAAGAAACCACGGCAGCCACAGGGGAGGAGTGAGTAGGTGTTCAGGAGCCCTGGGTCTCCCAGAAGGGTCCCCTAGTCGCATGACCACATAAAAAGCACAACTTGCTTCACTATGTCATGAAACAGAAAAGGGGGAAGGCCGAAAGGAGAAATGAGAATGTCAGGGTGGCTGGAGGACACAGAAACTATTAGATGAGGTAGACAGTGCTAACGGCGTCCCAGCTTTCCCATCTCGGCCCTCCTCAGGGGGCAGGACTGAAGCCAGAGACCAAAATACATTTTTCAGGAAGGAAAAGGAAATGCTGTTGGAATGAAGAGCCTCCAAAGCATTAGCGGCAATGAAATATTGGGAGAAAGCTGCTTTCAGATGCACAACCTTTAGTAAACTCTCCTGCCCCACTGTCTCCTTGGCCCTGGTCCTCTCCCGACTCCCATGGAAACTGGCCAAGAGCAACTAACCCAAATGATGCCTTTTGATGTTTTTATCTTCTGATTCTTCAACCCATAATCCCACGTGAGCAAGCACCCACAGTTCCAAAAAACTGCCTAAGCTTTGTTTAAATTTTCTCAGCTGCTCTCTGCCTCTGCCCTGACCCCAGCTGGGATACGGTTCCAGACTTGGGACTGAAAGTCCCGAGGAAATAGGGAAGGCATTGTTTCTGAGAATGCTCTGGCAGAACACCCAAGCAGCATCAGGCTGTTTCCATGTCTTTCTCCTTCACCCTGATCTGGAGCCTTGCCTTGTCTCATTAAGTCCCTCATATCCAGCAAAGTTCTCCTGTGGGTGCTACACATGTGTTTGCTGATGGACTTAAACCAGTCAAGATTAGGGGGTTCTAGGCCCAAAGCTGGAGCCTGTGGCCACAGCCAGAGGGACAGCCCCATTTGCTTAGGCTGCGCAAAGGGAAGTGAGGAGCGAGGAGGCAACTATCTGGGTCTAAGGCCTGAGGCTCAGCACAGAAGTCTGCAGTGAGACTCTAGAGAGCCATGGTTTGAAGATGAGCCATGGGGCTGGCTGGTCAGGGCCCCTTGGTCTGCAGGGAAGAACAGGGTTCAGAGTTCAACTTAAAGAGTGCAGGACTGATGACAAAGGCCAAACTTAGGAGAAAGAGGAAGTCAGAGAGTTCATGTGTTAGAAAGAACGACTGGGAGGGAGTTGGGCGTGGCTGGCAGGCCTGTGCTGGGGCAGCTGGGGCAGCTGGGGCAGCTGGGGCAGGGGACAGTGCACAGAGAGCGTGGACGGGACGGAGGCAGAAGGTGCCCAACAGGAAAGCCCGGTTGTGGGGCTGCGGCGGCAAGTGCAGCTGTTCCGTCCAGATCCCTGGATATCGGGAAGGCTATCTAAGGTTTCCACTGGCTTGGGTACTCACTGGCCCAGAGTCAGGCCACCTGCCAGGTCTGAAAAAAAGGCGAAGTATAGAAACCTCTGTGCACACAGAATCCACAGAAAACCACTCAGGAGGACTGGAGCAGCCCAGGCCCATGTACAACGCTGGCAAGGGCCACGATGACCTTCGACACTTCATGCCAGTCTCCCAACATCTATGGGCAGGGGTGGCATCAGCACTAAGTGGCTCCCTGAGGCTCACAGCTGGCAAGTGGCAGAGCCAAGAGTCTTTCAGTTCTGCAAACCCCGGGCTCGTTCCCTAATCTAACACAGAAAGCAGGTGCTGGTGGGCAGGGGTGTGGGCTCAAAGGCTGACTGTCCACAGACTGAGGGAAATGCCAGAAAGATGGCAGCAGTTGGCAGATGTGGGAGGGACCATGGGGAGAAGACACAGGCCCGGAGGAGGCCACGCATTAGCTGCTCACACTGCGGTTTCCTGAACAAAACCTCTTCTGCTGAAACACAGCTGAGCCCACCAGCGTCCAGCTGCCGTCCCTCAGCGGGAAAGAAGGGCAGTGCTGTGAGGATTTCTTAGAATGATTATTTAAATTTCAGAGTTCATGTGAACCTACCAGACCTCTTCCAGTCCCTGTCTGAAGTGGCAGCAACAGAGACGTGGGGGGCTATCCCTACTGGAGCCCCGGCGATCACTACACTGCACAGACCTGAAACCAGCAGGAAATTCCCCCAGACCAAGAAAGAAGGACAGTGAGCAAGAAAAGAAATCCAGGGGCCAGGGAGACAGCTCCGTAGAATAAGCCTTGCCTGGTAAGCCCAAGGGCCTGAGTTCAATCCCTGGTTCTACATGGGCCAAGCTGCAGAGGAGAGGGGAGGTGAAGCCTCTGAGAAGATCCCCTCAGAGCAGCCCAGCTTAGACTCGCCACCCCACCCCATCCTAACCCCTGCCCCCAGGCCTCCTAGCAGGGAAACAAATTCACAGAGGAGAAGGAGGGGAAGAAGGAAGACTCCCTCTGGAGTTTTAAGAAATTGTCTTGCTGTGGATGCCTGTGGAAGATCACATGGCAGGAGAAGGAGTAATAAGCACTTCATCCTCCTTAGGGGGCCCTGGAAGAAAGGCACGCTGAGAGCCCCAAGCAGAGAGGTGGAAGGGGGGGGAAGGCAAGGTGGGAGAGGTGTTGTGTGTGCGTGTGATGGGGGCTGATGGTGTGCAGGCTTTCCAGGGAAGGAAACAACAGGACTCCCCAGGAGAAAGATTAGGAGACACGCTGGGGGTCAGGGGAAGGCCATGAACAATGGGTACAAGGACATGGGTCCCTGGACACCTAGCCTTGAGGGAGGCCCAGTGCCCAGGCTGTGATAAAAAGAAGTTCACTGCACAGGGGCATGGAGGAGATGCTTTTTATCTGGGAGTCAGGTGTCACAGGAACACCTGCTGGAGTAGGGAGTACCTGAGACACACCCAGGAGCAGTCAGGACCATGCTCTCAGGTGATCACCCTCATGACCACACTCCATCCATCCCTGTACTAACCAGTAACCCCTGTGAGTTTAATGACCTGACAGGAAGTCTGGACTCACTGATTTGAACAGGAAAGGGAAAAAAGCTAAGAGTATCCTGCCTCAGCTCTGAGCGCTGGGACCTGGGTGGGCAGCTGTGTGTGCAGAGTAGGGGCACTGCCTACCTGGACATTGCTGCTCACTTTACAGCTGACCCCTCCATCTACACACATTACCCCTTGATTCCCCAGAAGAGCCTAGGGCTGTAGTAGAAGGGTTTCCATGCACAGAACCCTGAGTAGTCACAGGGCAGCAGGGGCGTCTGAGAGTGGGTCTCCCAGTTAGTAACTCTCCTTAGAGAGAGGAAGACAGGACATCTAAAAGGAGTCTTGAAGAAAAGCAGGTTCTGGAATACAGGAGGAGCTGCACCCTCCCAAGCAAGCCGCAGTATTTTCTCAAAGCCAAGGCTCCATGACATGTGGAGAACAAGAGCCAGGAGCTCAGAATCAACGCCCAACAATAGCTGATAACAGTCTTGGTCACTGGTGTTCAGCAAGGTCCAAGTCCCTTTCACGGAGCCTTCCCCAGGCTCCCCTGTAAGATGGAAGCATCTTGTCCAAGACTACTGCCTACTCAGAAGGTGGCTGGGACATACCGAGCCTGGATTCTTACCCACTGTGCTCCTTCCCTCCCCAAGTCCAGCCCCTTGACTCTGTGTCTGCCTTGCACAGTCCTAGACTGTAGAGAAGAGCTCCTCAAAGGCCCTTCCTCCTCCTCAAGATTCAGTGTACATATCCAGCCTGCCCATGGGAAGACAGGACTTCTGAATTAAGTTCTGGTCAATTGGGGGCTGGAGCCTGGTATAAAGATACTCTCAGCTGCTCTGAGTAAGAAGTCTACTCAGCCTAGTGAAAAAAAACACACAAAGAAAAGAGCTCTACTTCCATACATACTGAACCTTGATTAGATGATAGCACTAAGGTATCCCAGGACTAAGGTAGCTCCAATCTCTCCCTCTAAGCAATTTTGCAAATAAGCTCCCAGAATGTACCATCCTCTGATTATCTTCTCAAGAATTACTGATGGAACTAAAACTTTTCTTCTTGTTTTTTGCCTTAAAGCATAAAATATTATCATTTGTAAGAGGACAATTTCAAAGACTAGTAAATAAGCAGCAACACTAACCATGGACATGCTGGAGAATGAATAAGCCAAAGGCCCTGGAGGCCTCCTACTGTCAAGTCTTGATACTGGCCTCCTCCCCAAAGGCCAGAAGAGGTCTCATCACTAATGTAAGCTACCTTGCTCGCAGGAAGAGACTGGATGCTGGATTTCCTGGAGAAAGTAGTGGAAAGGGAACTCTGGGTAGAGGAATGAGGGCAAACCTGCTCACTGTCAATCAAGGGCTACAGGAAACCCTGCCAGTCTACTCCACAGGAAAGACCAAGCTGAGAAGCAAGGGAGGATGGTGGCTCAGCCTCCTTGCCTGACCTGGCCCTTTTCAGCTTGGCCAACACACTCTCTCTAAACCTCAGATGACTCAACTGGAAAAGTGTGATAATAGAGCTCGCTCGCATCATTCCGCTATACAGAGAATTACGAGATCAGGCATTTTAAAAGCTTATTGGCACAGGGCCTGGTACTCAGGAAGTATTAATAAACGTTTGCTATTACTGTTGCGCTGTGATTTGAATTCCTCAACCCAATGTGCACGCTCTGACGACTGTCACAATGGGATTAACAGGAGCATTTATTGGCGGCTTGTCCTTGGCACAGCATTCTCTGTTGGTGCTGATCTGTCAACTGTTATGACCTCGCTGAGGTCAGAGACTGGTTGTTTACATCCTAGTGAGCTGAATCACAGTTTCCTGCATAATTCGACCTCAACTGGCTTCTCCCTTGTTTCTTGTTTTAGGCAGATATTCTAAAGAGCAGAGAGTTCAATGTCACGGGCGACCAGCCCACCAACGCTTTGTACGAGGGCAGGGTACTCAAAGGCCAGAGCCCAAGGACTAAAATAATTCAGTCTAAAAATTTGCTTCAAATCCAGAGCCCAAGGGCTAAAATAACTCAAGGTCTGAAATTCACTTCAAAGATCACATTTTCAAGCAATGCAAGTCAATTTCATGAGGCTCTGCTTGCCCCAGAAGTCATAACTGCAGCCCACGAATAGCTGAGTAGCCCAGATAACAGCTTGATAAAGTTCCTCTTGTTTGACGGACGTAGTGTTACACTTACACTCCAATTCTATTTCTTTTTCCCTAAGATACCCCAGGGATTACTGCAAAGCTTTTAGCCTCTTTTTAAGAGGTTCAAAACTCCCAGGGCTACCGTACTTACTTTCTGAGCACGAGTCTTCACGCACATCCAACAGGTCACCATCCGGGCCATGTAGGGTTGGGCTCACCTCCCCCAAGGAGGCTTCTCTACCCTGACCCTTTCCTGACGGCGAGCTGGGTTGCTCAGTGAGAGGAACCTCCTCAGGGGGGCCCGGACTGGGCTCCAGACTTTGGTCCATCCCTATAGGAGTGATGCTCACATCCACAGCCCCCGGGTCCTCATTCTCCAATGATGTTTGGGCCCCATGTGCGTTTTTCATGTCTCTTGCATCTGTGGCACTGTTGGCAGGGGATGCCAGGGAGCTGCTGCCCACCAAGGCCATGGGGTAATGGTACTGAGGTATAACACCGACGAACTTCAGGCCCTGACTGGCGGCCTCTTGGACCTGCGAGACAAACAGCATAAGGGAACTGGTGAATGGGGAAGGTCTCTCAAAGAGACACATGCAGCACCCTAGCACCTCCCCGAGACTTCCGAGTACACTGCAGCACGAACACAAAGAATGTCAGGCTACCACGGTGCCACCACCCCAAGCCAGGGCCTGCTCTCGCACCCCAGCCGGATGAGACAGGCTCAATGTGCTTCATACACTGCCTGCTAGAAACATCGAGCATGTGGTACAGCACTGCAGTAATTCCTACTTTTTTGTTTGTTTAAAGAGGCTAGAAAAATCATAAAAGGATAAGCACCAACCAATCAAGTTAGAAAGAGGAAGCTCTCTATTTTAGCTACAGTTTATTTTTTGTTATTTGTTTTTCTGATGAATTGCCTACTTCCTGCCCACCGGGTTACTGTATTAAAAACATTGTGTTTATAGAAATATATATGAACTGCCAGATGGCATCTAATGACCCAAAGGGCTTCCTCTTTGACACAATAGCTCAGGCAGAGAACGTCCAAGGCAGAGAAAAGCACCCCTGTGAAGCCACCAGGCATCACAATTCTCAGCACCCTTGGGCCTCGGGGTCTCACCAAGGGGTCCACAGAGGAAGGCCCATCTGGAACCCTCCATATCTCAGTGCTACCACCTCTCATAGGCAAGCAGGGAGCGGCTCTGTCTCATCTCCTGTGCCCTTCAGATAGGCCTTCAGTGTCCACAAGGAGTCTCAGGACATCAGGACACGCGAACGTACCCTCTCCCTAAAACATAATTCCAGGCCACGGCATTTAGTCATTAAAACCTTGAAAGAAAAACTGAAAGAGCTTAATAAAATTAAGCGACAGCCAGACCAAACTGTTGGGCCATAGGGCACTTTCCCAGTGAGGATGCTCAAGTCGTACAAGCAAGAAAGTGCCGACTTCTAGGCTGAGTCTTCCTCACCTACTGCTAAGTGGGTGACCTCAGTGAACCTTACGACTTCTGCGACCCATCTACCGTCACCAAGAATCCACCAAGTAGCTGGCCTGGAGCTACTCTTAAAGGAGAAGCAGTCTTGGCGGCCGCCGTCCTCGGGTGCGCTTTTTTTATTTTTATTTTTTTTTGGCAGAACCAGAGATTGAACTCAGGCCCTTACATTTCCCAGGCAAGCGCTTATTCTACAGAGCCATCTCCCTGGCCCCAGGGTGCGCTATCTTAATGCTAAGCACACTGCACATGCTGAAAAAAATCTATAGAAGTTGTGAACGTATAGTCCGATCTTTCTATAGAATCTAGACTTTATGAAGCACAGCAATAACAACAGTACTAATCCCATCCAATGTACCCTGATGACACCTAGAGCCCCAAATTAGAAATTTTACATAAATTGTTTTTGTTCCATCCTTCAAAGACCCTGTGAGGTAGTAGCATTATTCCCCTTTCTGAGGAGGACCCTGAGACCCAAGGATACTGAAGTCATGAAGAGAGAATGAGGAGCTAAACTCAAATTCAGAGCCTGGCCCAAGCCAAAATGAAAACAAGCCCAAGTAGATACACCTTGAGGTACTAACTAGACATAGAGCCATGGTTCTACTTTATGTGTTCACTTATCTGTCCAGCATTGGCTCAAATCAGTCTTGAAAAGCTTTAAAAAACATAAGCAACTCTTTTAAAAGTCATCCTTTTAATTCTGAAAAGTCATCCTTCAGTCATTAATCTGTGATTTGCCTCTTTTAGGAATCATTTTGGAAAATTTCTAAAGCCGACACAGGAATGCCAGTTTTAAGAGCAGGGAGGTCATTATATCGAAGAACCTTAGGTTAAGGAAGCCACTACTTCCAAAGCAAGGCTCAGAGCTTCCTGGCAACACAGGCAACAAGAGAAGAGCAATGGATTTTACAGCCCTCAAACGAAAGGCGGAAACAGCCTTGCGCTATCTCTTGGCCCTCCTGCCCTTCCAGGAAAACAGCTGCCACTCCTGAAGCACTGTGGAAACTCCTTCTCCTGTGGACTCAACTCAACCTTGGGCCAGTCTCAGCTGCAGCCATGGCAATCGCATGACTCTGAAGGCTTTCGAAAGCTGGACAGAGAACTCTAAGAGTGTTACTCCCTGGCATGCGGGGCCACAGTGGGTTATGTAAGCTTTCTGCCCTCAGTTAGCTCTTCTGTAAGATGGGGAGAATCCCAATTCCCTTGCAACTGCTCTGCAGATGAAACATCACAAACGGTGATGAAGGATGGGGCACAAGGAAGGTTCTGTGGCCATCGTAATGGCACAGAGCTCTCTCCAACAGTCTCTGATTTCTGGGGCCCTACAGACATTGCCAAGAGTCACCCACAGCAAGGGGTGTAGACTGGACTCAGGGTATTATCATAGCCCTCTCCTTTCTCCCAGGGACTTGAAGAACTGGACAGGATTAAACATCACTCAGACTTCAGCTTCTCCCACCACAAACTAGACAGCTGTATTATTTTTCCACAATGAATCTCAAATCCGTCCTGTAGGCCAGGGCAGGTCCCAAAGTGTGTTCCCTCCGCCAGCACCATCACTGTTTCCTGGGGAGCTCGTTAGCAGTGTGGGTTCTCAGACTTACAGAAGCAGTGATTCGGCACATAAGGTTTAGCCACCCTCGTTTCACATGCCTTGCGGAGGAGACCAGGCAGCCCAGCATTCATGAGTTGCTGCTGTGAGATACACATTGCATGAGGAATCTGATAAATGAATGAATGAATGAATGAATGAATGAATGAATGAATACAGAAACGAATGAATGAACAGGTCTGTCTCTCCCAGAAGGTTAGAATTACTCTTTCTACCCCTAGAGTTCAATAAACACTAAGTTCCCATACTGACCCACCACAATGCTATGTGTTTAGGTACTAAAGAGACAAAATAGAAACCCTGCCCCTCAAGGAGATCCAAGTAAGTAGTACCTAAAAAAATAGCTACACCAACAAGAAACAATTTATATTTACATTATTTGTATTTTAAAAATATCAAGAGAGCTGAGGGATAGCTCAGCAGTCCAAGTGCCTGCCTGGCAAGTACAGGGACTCAGGTTTGATCCCTGGTACCACATGCCATGCTGGCCCTGGAGCCTCAGGCGCACCATGCTGGCCACCCAAACTGGGTGTGGTAATACAGGCCTGTAATCCCAGGGCTGGGGAAGCTGAGACAGGAGGATCACTATGAGTCTTAGCTGTATAGCAAGACCCTGTGACAAATAAATAAATAATTTTTTTTAAAAAAAATCAACATTTCAAAATATAGACAGTCTTAAACTATATTTCTATAAACATACACATACATGCATAGAAACAGTTGCCAAAAACGAAAACAGCAGTGTTTTTTTAAAAAATGGGGCTGTGAGGGCCAGCCAGATAGCTCAGCAGACTGCAGATCCTGCTTAGGCAGGTGCAGGGACCAGGGTTCGATCCCCAGTGTGCCATGCTAGCCCCTGCCCCGGGACTCACTGAGATGGTGACTGAGACTGGGCGTGGTGGCACATGCCTATAATCCCAGTGCTTGGAGGCTGAAAACAGGAGGATCACTGCGAGTCCGATCTGTGCAGTGAGACCCTTCAGACCCGGTACTAAATAACATTTTAAAAAATGGGGCTCTCAGTATTTTTTTCTGTGTGTAGTTTTTCAAAGTTTATTACTGTTAGAATTGAAAAAAAGCAAGTATTTTAAGAATTTCTCATAGATCATAAATGCAATAACGGATCTAAAGATACTCCAAAATGACAATGAAAAAATGATTACTTCTGTCTAAAGGAGAAGTTGAGAAAAGTTTCTCCTAAAAGATTGGGACTGTAACAAATGTAATAAAGCAATCCAAGAGAAAGAGGTGAAGAGTGTGGCAGAACTGAAGTGTGCATGTCTTGCTGTAAAACATTCAAGTCTTCTTTTTCACCCAAAATACTGCACATTACAAAATCTATTTGGAGACTAAATATGCAGGAAGTTTTTAAAAGGTGACTAAAGAGCTCACCAAGCATATGACACAAAGAGAGACAGCAATCCATGCAAAGGCAAGGAAGAATTATCCTGAACAAAAGTTACATGGTATAAGACAGTTGGGTGCGCTAAAGAAACTTCTAGAAATATTTCTAGAATATAATATGAGAGGCCAGGATCACCAAGAAATGAGACTGAACTAGAAATCATGAAGAGTAGATCACATGACCCTGCCAGGGACACAGCTCAGTGGCACAGCGCCTGCCTGGCAAGTACGAGGTCTTGAGTTTGAATCCCAGTACGGCCCTGAAATAATCATGTATCTTTGGACATCAAGTGAAAAAAGGTACTGACTTTACCCTGCAGGCCAGCACATCCCCGGCTTTCTCACCATGGGTACGAAGAGCAGAGATGATGACCCCTTAGAGCAAAGCACAAGACTTATTTGAATGCTCATCTCTTAATCTTAAACATCAATGAAAATTTTGTATCCTGTACCACAGTTTCTCCTAGTTTCCAGACCTTCTGAACAGATGCTGAAGTTAAATGCTCCCTCCATCCCAGCCTTCCAGAGGAACTTACGGCTCAAAAGAACTATCTCTGTACATAAATCTTTATCTGCAGCTCTGCTTGCCTCCACTGGGAGGCTTCCTGAAAGTAGAAGTAATCGCTCAAGGGATATTAACTTTTCAAAGGCTTGGTACAGGCTGCCAAATTGTTTACCAGAAAGAGTAAATAGTTCTTTTTAACCAGAAGAGGCATTTAAATCCTATAAAGATCAATATTTGGCTGGACTCTAGGGAACTTGACTCTTCTGGTCTTCTACTTTTAGTGTACTGTTGGGTTTTTGCCATGAAGCCATCTGACTATATATACCTATAGCTAACCTGAATCCTGGCTATTTCTCATTCTTTCATCTATTTCCTCATGTGTAACCTTCACTGAAAAACTCTCTAATGCTTTTAATGGTGAGCACTAGACGACATCATTGAGGTTCATCCTGTGCCACCAGGTGTCCTCAACTCTCCTCTCCTTCCGATGTCTCACATGACTTTAGTTACTAATAATATGTGAATTAGTCCCAGATGTGGAAGCCTGGTCCTGACTTTCCCTGCAGGTTCAGACCTGTGTGGCCCAGGGTCACAGCTGCTAAGTCCACCATGGACATGTCTGTGAGTCTGGGGTCATGGGTAGCTTCTTCCTCAGCTCCCCCTTCCTCTAACTCTACAGGTTCACACAGCTCACCCTGCAGGTTCACCCTCAAATGTTTCATTCCCCCACCCCCACTCTTCACACATGGAAGGTGGCCCTCATCATCTGTTACTGGATATGACCGTGAGTGACTCCATAGCCCCACACCCCAGCAGTCTTCAGAGGCCCTCGATCACGTCAATAGGGAAGAAGGAATCATGAATAGTTGGGTCCCCTTAGCTACAGAGTTACCAAACACTGTCACACACACACACACACACACACAACCACAACTGGGATTAGTGAAGACAACCACAAATATTACACAAATCTTCTATAAAGAACAACCCAAAGCATTAGCTTAATACTGAAAATAGCAAGTTACAGAAAAGGAAATGGGCTAAGCCAAGAGTCTGTGACTGGTCAAACTTCACAGGGCAAAGTAAAGGCAATGTCTGGATTTGACTCTGAGTAGTCTACGCCTGGCCTGATGCTCCTCCTACATACCACTGTTTCCTCTTTATATTATGCCTCTTGTGCCAAGATGCCCATTCAGCTACCAGGGTAAACTGAATATTCACATACACCTTATCCTTGCTGCTGCTGCCTTTAAGAACGATGCTGTCCCAAATACTTGAAGGAGTAATACCTGCTGGTTTACATAGACAGAGTTAAACAGGGCTACAATTGGGCCAAGACTTCATTTAACTTCTCCACACTGTGTAAGAACAAATTCCATGGGACGGACCGGGGAGATGGCTCAGTAGAATAAGCGCATCCCTGGCAAGTGCAAGTGCAAGGGCCTGAGTTGGATCCCTAGTTCCACCAAAAAAAAAAACAAAAAAAAAAAAACAAATAACTAAAAAATATGAGATAGCAAAACGCCCACCAGCACATCCATCAACAACATCTTCACCATTATGTTCAGTGGGTAGACATTTTATTGCAATTACACCATCCACAGAAAGAAAGCATTGTACAAAGAAAGACAAAGGAAAAGAATTCAGAGACTAGATACTACTGTCCAGATGGTAATGTATTGAATGTTTTAAGATAAACCATACATAAAAAATTACTGAATAAATTTGATAAAATTGTCATTTTTATATTTCCTATTATATTATCTTATAAAATTATCAAAAATGCAATTTTGGTCATCCCGTATTTAAATAATTGGACTGGTAGGTGAATGGAAACTACCATGGCACTGGGACAGTCCCAGAAAATCTAAGATCTACTGTCTGTTACTCTATTTTCAAAATGAGTATTAAATTGCTAACATTGGTACAAATACAGTATATACTCTGTGCACCCCTACACATATTTGTGTTTCAAGGTACATGTATCAATCTGAATGAAACTTAGGGAGAAATGAAGCATGAGGTGGAATCAGTAAAAACAGAAGCTCCGTGTAACTTGGGGGAAGGCATGTTAAAGCTACTTGCCCTCCTGTACAGCGGGGACACTCAGAGTTCATGCTGCATGGCAGGGGTCAAAAGTCAGAACAGTTCCAAGACTTGTTGTCTAAATCTAATGGAGAAGATGGTATGGTTCAAATTTTTAATCATTTCCTTATTTGGTACAGAGTCTCACTATGCAGCTCAGAGTCATAGTGATCCTCCTGTCTCAGCCTCCCCAGCACGGGGATTATAGGCATGCACAACCACACCCAGCTTCAGGGCTGGCCAGGCACACATGGGGTTCTGGAGCTGGCACAGCATGTGGTGCCAGGGATTGAACTCTGGTCCTTGCATTTTCCAGGCAGGCGCTTAGACCACTGAGCTATCTCTCCCCAGCCCACTATGGTTAATTTTATGTAATAACTTAACTAAGCTACGGTGGATAGTTGATTGATATAATGCTAATCTAACCATGGCTGTAAAGATTTTTTTAAAAATAGGTACAACTGAGTTCTACAATGAATTGACTTACCCCACAATGAGATGGACCTTGTCCAATCAGATGAACAATATACGTGTGTGTTCTCCAAATAGGAATGAGACAGCTCGGGTGTCATCTGGTATTGACTCCGGTCTTGGGGGGGAGCATCTTTAGATTTGCAAAGAGCACTGTTGCCCAGGTAAAGCCAACTTCTAGCACAGTACAAGGACAGCTGCTACACATCAGGTAAGGGAAATTCCATCTACAATTAGTAATTATTTTCTAGAAGTAATAGGTAGTGTCTATCTTTATGATGAACTTAATGGGATTCTTGTACCTAAGAGCTAATTAATGCTGAAAGGCAAGAAATTACTGCTTTTAGAAATATATATATATATATATATATATATATAGAGAGAGAGAGAGAGAGAGAGAGAGAGATCTATGTATCTATATATAGATATATATCTGTGCTATACCAGTCACACGTGGCTGTTTAAATTTGTTTAAATTTAATTTAATTCCAATTAAATACAATTTAAATATTCAATTTTTGAGTCATCTGAGTCACATTTCAAGTACTCAACAGCCACTAATGGCTAATGACTACCCTATTGGACAGTGAATGAAGACACGGGACAATTCTGTCTTCACATAAAGTTCTATTGAGCAATGCTGCTCCAGAGTGTGATAAATCCTCTAAAATATAGAACATAAATAGCATATTTATCAGTAATTTCAGGAGCATATAAAATGGGGGTGAAAATAAGACTCAAATAGACACACACATAAAATACACCATAGGCCACGTGACTGTCCCCTCTGTCCTTCATGACTCGTGGGCCACCACTGGGGATTGTGACCTACATGTGGACATGCACTGTATGTCAAGAACAGGCACAAAAAAAATGCTGTTTTAGGTTTATACGGTTACATGTGAGTCTTTACGGTGAATATTTTATCAAACACACGCAGCCCTTCCCATCTTTTGTCACCTAAACTCTTGTACAGCGTTCTGACAAGGAAGGCTTGAAAGTAACACATTTTAGCTCACGTCTGAGGCTGCCTTTCATGGTGCTGTGTTAACACTTAGCTTCAGGAGCCGAAAGCTCTGCCAGGTGCTGCTGGGTGTTCAGCTCTGCGACAAGACCATGAGGAAAGATCATGTGTACCTTGTGATGGTGATGTTTTCTCTTTGGGTGACCAAAAATGCTTAGAATGAACCGTGGACTACAGGCCTGAAGACCTAAAGCCTTGAGCCAGCTCTACCACTCATGAGCTATGTTACTAGTTACATCAGTTGAGTTATCTGTTTCCTTCTGTATACAAAGGGGCTAATAACATTCATTCATTCATTCATTCATTCATTCATTTATTCCATTAACTGCTTACTGCACTAGGTTCTAGTGGGAGTAGCCATGAGCCCCAGGCACTATCCCTGCCATCTTGGATTTCATGTGATTTGCTTCAGATGAAGGACTAACCGAGACACATTGAAGAGCTTTGCTCCACCCTTCTCTAATTATCTATAGTCAGTTTGAGGGACGGTTGCTATCCTCAGATTCCTAGTGGGACTGGGGTTCAAGAGAAAGACTATCCCTTTATTCTCCTATGATATTAACAGTGATCTGGTAAGAAGTATGAGAAATGGTGTAAGAACTCTGCAAACTACAGAGTCCCTTAAAAACAGAAGGAAAAAGTGGAATTCGGAGATCCAGTAGTAGAAAATGGGTTTGTCCTTTGGTAGGTCTGCTCAGGGCAAACATTTCTAATAAAAAGAGTTTTACATGGCTGCATTATCTGTGCTAGTTGACTCAGTTCTTTCACTTAGATTGGGCCTATACTTCTATAATTTGCAGATAATGGAATGCACTGGGGTTAGAAATCTGCTGAGAACTAAGAGCACTAAGCCAGTACTTTTAAACTCCTACTCCCCAAAACTCTTCAACTAGTTTTTAGTGCCTTTCCAGAACCAACCCACCAGATCCCAATGCCATGTTGCAGGTCTAAAGAAAGATACAAAAGGGAAGTGAACACTGGAAGGCCTTTCTGTGGAGAACCACCCAACAGTTGGTCAGAGCCACTAAGGGGCAGGCAGGGCTAGAGCTGGTCTTGGAGAGACCCAGAACAAGATTCCAGCACTGTCAAGAATCTTTCTCCGTGTTTGGCACTTGCTTCTCTTTATTTGTTGACATCTTACCTAGGACCAATTTTTTTCATGTGGCAAAAAAAAAAAAAAAAAGAAACACTAACTTCTGAGCCTTTCTGCTAACAGTTTAGTCACTGGAGACACAAAGTCTAAACTTCCTAGCTACTCACAGCAAAAGCTCCCAAAGAAAGGCTCTCTGATTGGCCTAGCTTAGGTCAGGTGCCCACTTCTGACCCATCTGGCTCTGGCCACAGTACAGGGTGATTCCCATGGAAATCACACAGCTGGACTGTGGGAACAAAGAAGCTCTTGAAAGAATTACTTAAGTTCTTTTGCTTAAATTTATTTAAATTCTTAAAACATATAAACAACCCATATATACTAAAATAAAAAGCTATCAGACAAACATTGCATAGGGCACAGGTGAATAACACTAAGTAAATCTTAAGTCTGCACCCCTCATAACAACACTGATAGATTTGGTCAAAAACAGCTCCTATATAAGTGCTTGAGGTCAGTTAGTCTGCATAAACTCAGCATTTATCTATTTTACAGAAGTTGTATTTGTATATCCTCTTTAGGGCTGCTCGAGACTGTTTATTAAGAACACCTTTTGGGCCTGTGGATCGAGCTCACAGGTAGAGCCTTCTAGAATCACTGTCCAACATTCAACCATTGCACCCTGCAGAGTAGTTTGCCATAGAGAAAGCACCACTTGGCCAGGAGGAGACCATACAAAGAGTCTGCATGCTGGAGCAAACAGGAGTCACCTCTGGCTAACTCTTACTGGCCCAGCAAATCCTTAATCCTCCTTCATTTATACCCCTACCCAGAATTTAGCATGGTGTGCTTGCCTAACTACTGACAGGCTCCTGGGGCAAAACAATGACCTCTGCCAGGAGAACTGCCATCCTCCAGGTAGCACTGAAAACAGAAACCAGTGGAAGGATCTCCCACTT
The DNA here is from genome assembly GCA_002564285.1 of Tympanoctomys barrerae. NCBI lineage: Eukaryota > Metazoa > Chordata > Mammalia > Rodentia > Octodontidae > Tympanoctomys > Tympanoctomys barrerae. The sequence continues at coordinate 19,060 of NDGN011441697.1, forward strand.
CCCACCAAAGCTGGAAGACCTTAAGGCTTCTATTAAAGTTTACCACATGCCCACAAAGTAAATGGATAAAGCAAACCTCCACATATTTTGTTAGTGAAGCCTTTAAACAGTCTTTCATCAACATTCACAGGAGTCAACAAATGCACGCCATGCTTCAGTCTGTTAGTTTTGTAGCTGCCTAAAGCCGTGACGGATAAAACAACCTTACCACAGGTGAAAACTGTGCATTCAGAAGTGATGTGGGGGAAGGATTCCCATAAGGAACAAGGCTAGCAAACGGAGGAGGTGAGATCGTATCCCGTATTATGCAGAGAAGAGCAAACATATGGTGTGCTGCACGGAAAACCTGTGACATTTACTGAGAGCTTACTATGTGCTGAATCTAGCTTTCAAAGCTTCACATGGATTCACTCATGTAATCCTTATGATAAGAATAGTAGTGTTTCTTTCTAATTTTCATGTGATATATTAGAAAATTCAGGCACAGAGAAGCTGGACAATTTGTCCAAGGTCGCACAGCTAGCCAAGGATAAGGATGCACAAGGATAAGTCAAGGATGCACAAAAAAAAAAAAAAAAGGAAGATTCAAAGTAGATAGCCTAGCTCCAAAGGCCCCCTTCCCATTAAACAGCTCAGCATTTATATCCACTATAATAATTCCTCTACCCTAAGACATACTGTCAAATAGCAAGGCTAAAAGTCATGAATGTTCAGATTGTGGACTGTCTGTTCAGTGAGATGTCGTCATGGTCTACGAGCAGCAGTGACTAGCCTAAGGAAAACCAATCTGTCCACAGGATGTGGTATGGGTGTGGGGCGGGGGTGCTAGTAAGAGCAGGCAGCAGCCAGGAGGCAAAGAGCATGGCTGCGGGCCTGGTAATCGCTGTGGAGAGCCTGGGAGAGGTCACAGAAGCCCATGCTTGCCTTGGGAAAGGATATGAGTGTAGATGGGCGACCAAAGAGGGGAGAGCAGTCTGCCGGCTCAAAGGTGCAGTATCACTGGAGGCTACTATGTTAAACAACTGGATAGGAAGATGGGCATTTGTTTTTTTAAAGCAAAAAAGGTGAAGCAATAATTATGCTAGGATGACAGGCATGAGTTGTGACTGTCCAAGCAAACTGCTACCTAGTTAAACACACCCAGCAGGGAGGACTCAGAAAGGGGTTTTGAAAGATGCGTAGACAACTGAGTGCTCTTTCTTATCCTTCCCTACCCAGCACACAGTTTGCTGTTTCCATCACTCTCTTGCTGGGGCATCTTTGGTTTCTTTGTCCCTCCAGCTCTGTCAGGGCCACAAGGAAGATTCCAGGCACTCCGCTCCTTCTAAGCTGCAGCCGCTCAGCTGTCACACAATTTCTCCACCCCCACAGCCAGCTGTCTGTGCTTCCCTAAGTCCTTTCACTCCTTTCTTTCACCTCTTGCCCAAACCCCAACTCTTCTCTTGTTTCTCCGAGGTGACCTAAAGATGAAATCAAGGCTAGCTTCCAAGAAGCCCTGGTCCCATGTCCTCTTGCGGTCACCTTTAAGCATATCCTCTCTTTGTTCTCAACATCAGTGAGGTCTGGCCAAGGCTAAAAACCAGGTCATGAGTTCCTATCTTTTGTCCCACTCGAAGATCCAACCACTGATGACCACTTCCTTCTTTTCTGCATTTAACCTCTCCCCTTTCCTGGATCTTTCCATTCAACATAAAATCCAATATAAAACCAAATTCAAGCTCTCTTAAAAAAACAAAAAAGGAAAGCCAATGAAGCACCCAACCAATCAGCCAACAGCTGCAGGAAGTGAGCCTGCTCCCTGGCAGCCAGCTTGGCTGACTGCCTCTGATCTCTGCAAAACCCAGCAGCCTGGCTCAAACCTCTCTGGGCCATCTTCTCTGCTTTGCAGTACACCAAGGCCCACAGACCCTTTCAGACCACACCACCGCCCTTCTCTTGGGTGTTTCACAGGGTCTCTGAGGGTCCTGCCTCTGGAAATGCTCCTCCCTGCCCTGGCAGCCCCACCTCTGCTGGGTTTGCTCCTCCAGACCTGCCTGCTTCTCCTCAGGGCAGTTAGCAGGGCCTCTCAAGATGTGACTCAGTCAGTCTCACTCGTTTTATTTTATTTTTTGGTGGTACCAGGGATCGAACTCAGGACCTTGCGCTTGCCAAGCACTTATTCCACTGAGCTCTCTCCCTGGCCCAAGTCCCACTCACTTTAATCTCTCCAACCAATCCCAAATTCTGATCCTGGCCTGCAGGGCCCAGCACTCTATACTACCTTATACTTGGGCTTGCCTGCCTCTTGGGCCACACCTCACACATGTCCACTCCTCACCATGTTTACAACTTTTGTTTTTTATCATTCAAATCTCTTCCCATCAAAGAACCCAGCACTTCCAGGGTCTCTGATCTTCCAGTGACTTGTTTCTGCATGGCCATTCCATGAGGACAGGAACTCTACTGCATTCTATGCTATGCCCCTAAAGGTGGAATTGCTCCTTGGACTGAGGAAGCACACAGGGAGCGTTTCTTTATGGAGTGAACAGGCAAGAGATTACACGTTCAGCATCTGAGGTTACCTCCGGGGTGGGAACTTCTAGAATCTACCATTTCAGGAACTATCCATGTGGGACCAATCATATTTTGAAAATACATTCAAGTGAGATTTTGAAAATACACACACTTATTTGCTATTCCTGTCATCTTTTAACAGCAAAGAGAATTGAGGGCTAAAGAAATTATGGTTGCAAGTCTGAGGTACATCCCAAGAAAGCGTCACTGTTAGAAGGAAATTATTTGCAGGCCTCTGGTTATCCCTCCATCTCTTAAAAGCCAAGTCAGTCTTCCCCTCAGGAAAAAGAGAGAGGCAGCAATAAGCAGTTTGTTAACATTAGTGCCTCTTATCAAAGTGAAAAATACCTCAGAGCCACACATCCTCCTGGGCCTTCTTTATAAAGGCGCTACCTAAGACCAGGCAATGGCTTCCCTCTACTGAACAACAACAAAATCCCCAGAAAACAAACAGCTATAATCCTGGAGCTGCTGAGCTGGCAACCGAAATTTTTACAGTGGTAATACTAGTAACCCTGGAATTACAAGCTTGGTGCTCAGAATCTTAAGGGCTCACTTCGGACTCCTGGGAATGTTCTAGAAAACCAGCCACAGTGTCCTCATGGAACTCAAATCTCAGCAACACAGTTAAATGACTTCAGCAAAAGAGCATAAGTTTAAAGACTTTAACCGGGAGCAGATGTTTCCCTTCATACGACATTGCTTTAACATCTAGTATTTGTGACTTTTCCCTCCACATCCCCTGACTTACATAGGCTTTAAAAACATTAATGAAAGGCACTTTAACAAAACGTTAGGTGGTGCGGGTGGGCACTTATCCTCATTTTAACCCTTACTTTAAAAAAAAAAAACCCTGTATCTATTCCCATAACTCCAGACCAACAAAAATATAACAGGGTCCTAATGCCATTTGAAACTCCCATGGTAAACAGAGCAGTTAAACTAAGTACTTGGGGATGGTTTTCATTACAATGTGCTAAAGAAATGAATGTTTTATTGTACTTTGTAAATACCCTGGAGAGCCCTGGGATGGTTTTTCTGGAAGATGGAAATGATTTGGAGAGAGTTTCAGATCTCATGAAGATATGTGATTCCTCTGTGTAGCAACAGGGTTGGGTGGGGGACAGAAGGGCTTTGAGAAGTACACAATTAAACATTATTTGCAATGCCCAATAACCATTACACTTAATACTTTCTTATTCATGTTTCTTGCCTTCATTTCATTTTTCATGGGTTCTAATTTCACGCCGTACTTCCTACGAAGTTTTCTCAGCACATCTACATTCATGCCTAAGAGAGACTGTATTTTCCAGTGACGACAGCCACAGTATCCCTCACCCCCCAGGGCAAAGGCACTAGAACCTTGCCTTCCCCCAACCCGAGGTGGCATCTGCATGCCCTGTGCTAGTGGAGGTTTGTTATAACTCAACCGATGAGTAGGCTTGAAGGATCCCACGTGATTTTTCAGTCCAATCATAATCATATAGGGTGAAAGTGCGACCCCAGCCACCGCCAAGACCATGTGCCCCAGAGATCAGCTACCTCCGCAGAGTCCTGCCCAAGTTGCAGACTTTTGAGCAAAACAAATGGCCGTTGTTGTTTTAAACCTGTATGTCTCGCTGTTGCTTCACAGCAAAAGACACCTCTGGAAATGCTGGCTAATTCATACCCAGGGGCAACACCTGCTTCCATGATTTCTTCAGGTGTAAAACCCACAATCCTTTAGGAAAGATGCAGTTAGCAAGCAGCACCTTCGAATATGCAGAAATGGAAACAAGGACAACTCAAATGCCCCCAAGAAGTGGGCCTCTAGGGACACGTGTTAATGAAGAGGTAAGAGCAATGTGTAATTAGCCTTTCCGTTTGTGCTAGAACATCTGAATTGTCGGAACGGGCAGGCATCCTCAGGTAAATAAACACTGGCCCTGAAAGGCACCCTACATTATTAATTGGCTTAGCACCCCGGTAGGCAAATGTAGGCTCCGTTCTTGTTCATCACAAGTTACAAATATGCAGACTATGAATTAATGATGATTTTTTTTTTCTGTTCAGCAGTGATACAGAATAATGCATACATTCCTAGGCACAAGTAAAATCTGAAAGGGTCGCAAAGACCCTTTGCTTGAGGCTTAGGGGAAAAAATCCTCCTGTGTTATTCCTTAGGTAACATAAAGGGATGCTTTGGTATTCTTCAGGAATGTCTCAGAAGGTAGAGCAGCAACTCTATCTCATTCAAATTAGGAAATCCCTGAAAATGAAGCTTTTATCCCAACTGAACAAAGAATAATTCCACCGAAAACTCTTTCCATCGGGATTATATTTAAACATTTTTCCCTTGTAAACTTTTTCTATCTGTTCAGCTATTTTTAATCTGACTTCTAACCACTCCCCGTATTATCTAATCTCCATTTAAAAGCCTCTCTGCTTTTTGCCCCATTACAGTCCTGCTGTCCCCAGTGACTTCCAGGACCACCCCTGTCATCTTGAGGTAGAACAGAAGATCTAAAGATAGGCAGAAGGAGAAAAGGGGAAATCATAACTTTAAAATTATATGTTTAAGAAAAACTCCACCTTCTTGATAAAGTTACCCAAAGTTATAAGGCCTTGTTCTCTTCCAGAAAATAAACTTCAGGAAAAAAAAATCCTAAGGGTCTTAATGATATAACCAGTTTATAGTTGGGGCTTTTCCCCTGTAAATTCAGTCTGCATCTGATGTCTCACTGACCTCCACCCTCAAGGAAGCAGCCCTGGGCACTGAGCCCCTGTTCTTTCAACTTCAAACACACAAAAATAGTCTGACTTCTAATAAAATGAGTCCAGCAAATAAATGAGCAACTGGAAAGACTCTTGGAAGACACATCCTACACATCTAGGGGACACCGCAAGACCGCAAAGAAAAACCCTAGCCGGTAAGGTATAACTTTCTTAGAGCTCTTGCATGATTTTCTCTGCATGTACACCTTAAAGTTCGGCCCAATAAGCCTTTCTAATGCCTGTCATTAACACATCCCATCGTGTGTGTGTGTGTGTGTGTGACATAAATCATCTACCTACAACTTATCCTATTTGTGGGAG
>NDGN011441705.1:0-17777 GCA_002564285.1 Tympanoctomys barrerae
CCTGGGGATTGAACCCCTGCCCCTGCACCTGCTTGCAGGCACTTTAATCTGCTGAGCTATTTGCTTAGCTCTTCGTTTCCATTTTTATGAGGGAAAAATGAGACTTGGATATTCAATCTGGAATGGACTTGCTGTGTGAAAAGTGGAATTATGCAAGTTAGCATTGCTGGCCATCCTGATAACAAGCAACGCAACTTGGTATAGTCCTGCGGGTAAAATGAACTCTAGTGTGCAGAGCACATTGCAGTTTTCTGGGGCTCTCTTGTCCTGCATAGCTTGCTATCTACACAGCCCTTCCTTTGTACCTGGAGGTGCTAGGTAGAGGGCAGCAGACCTCAGGCATCCTGATGCACTGGCACGTGTCTGCACGGTGACATGATCCTTTGGCTGATGCCACATGTTTCTGACAGGTCAATTTTGCAGGCCTGAGATCCTTGGATGCATTTTGATATAGGCTTTGGAATTGGCAGATACACTTATTTACTTTCATGGGCTTGTTTGTTGTGTGGATTGGTGAAAGTGGCTTTCATGGATTCCAGTAACCCTAAACGCAGAAGTCAGCATGAGTGACAAGGTTGCCTCATGTTATAAGTCATGAAGCAGCAAGAATATTTGTAGTTTGGTTTGACTTTTAAAAATTTTTATAAGCACTAGATAGCTATTGAACTAAATCCTAGTTTTTCTGTAGCTTATAGGGTTTTTGACTTGATAACTTATTCTTTGACTAAAAAGCAATAAATACATATTATGGGAATTTAAAAAAATAAGTTATAAAAGCAATTACCTACAGTCTTTGAATAACTGTTATTAAAATTTTGTAAAAATACCTCAGAATGTTTTTCTATGTGCATAAATATGGATATTAAAACATTCAGTATAATACTGTCATATTGATCATAAGCTTCTTTTTCTGTTTCACTAAATATTCTCTTAAGGAGGGACTTGATTAGATTACCACTTGGAAAAACATCGTATTGCAGCATGTTGATGTATCAGACATTTTGGTCCTGTTTCCTTTTGCTGCATCATTCCTATTGGTGCTTGAGAATATTTCCTGTTGGTGCTTTCAAATGCTTTCTTAACATGCATCACATATATAAACTCTCATAAATCCTTGATAAAGTATTAGATGCAAGTCAGGTTCTACAAACAGAAAAACTAAAGCTGGATTTTCATGTTTTTTAGGGTTCCAGGAGCATTCATGAGAAAACTACAGACTGCATGCTTAGTGTGGCTAATTGCTCTGGTAACATCCAGTCTGGCTAGACCTGCTCCGCTGGTACTGTTATTGCACTTGTGACAGGGTCCTACCTTATCACATAGCGAATAGACTTAATCCCAGCAAAGCAGTGGACTCACTTTCTTCTCCTCTCTCTTGATTCTCCTTTAGCCTGATGAAGTCCTCCGATATCGATCAGGATTTGTTTACAGACAGTTACTGCAAGGTGTGCAGCGCACAACTGATATCAGAATCCCAGCGTGTGGCCCACTATGAGGTAAGGGTGTCACCCACCCATTGGTCCGAGGGGCACAAGGAGCTGCCCCTGTCCTGGACATGGGTCACAGAGGCTCCCTCAGGACTTGGGCACATTTTCAGCATCACAATGAGTGAGTCTATGCTGTGCAAAGGCAAACAACAAATGAGTGTGTGGGCAGAGAGTGTGGGTCAAGAGCATCGTTCTCAGTCCTTGGTTGCTTCACACATTTTTTTATTTTTAAAATGTGTATTGAAGCCCCTCAAACACCCAATGGGCTTTCTCTGCTTGTTCTAGCATCATTGTCCTTGAAGTTACCTTCACGGATAAGGGCAGGTTGCACTGGTCCAGCCTCTCTATCACGCGAACCTGAGGATGAGTTCAGAAGCCTTATTCGTGGAGCGAGGGGCCATGGAGTGAGAGACTCAGCAGCATGGATCACTTATCCCCTCAGACAACCACTCCCTGAAGGCTAATGCCCTAAATTCAGTGTTCCTTGGAATGGAGATGTCCCTTGCAGAATCCCAACAATGTCTTACCTAGCAGACACTCGCGAAGGACATAATTCAGGGGCTTTGGTTCTTCAGGGCAGAAGCACAGGTGGCTTAGGTTTGCTTCTCTGCTGGCAAGGCACATGAGAAAAGGCACACCACAGCCAAGGAGGGAACAAGTTGAAGGTGGAGGAAGGGAGCTGGGGATCTCAGGGCTTTGTGCTGCAGGGAGCGGGAGAGGGTTCCATTTTCAGGGTATGTATACTGGAGGAATATGTGTTTTCAAGTGTAATAACTTGTAAGAAATTTTAGATTGCAGGGCCTAGCCAGCAATTTTCTTTTTTGTCTGACGAGTCTAACAGATGCCAGTTATCACTGTCACTTACAAGAATCTTCTGGGCCTCAGATTTTCCTGTGCATCATGAAAATCGTAATAATAACAACACATGCATACACAGCCACAACAGCAATAAACTGCCCCTGCCTGCTCCTCAGGGTTTCGTGGCAACTGAATAAGATCTATTATTCTGCTAGTGTTTGTTGAAATGTTTTGGAAACTGTAATGTCTTCCAAACATGCAAAACTATATTATTAGCCTTGCTAATTCTTTTGCAGCAAGGTTGTGGTGAAAGAAAATAAAACTTGCTCTTCAGAGAGTATTTTTAAAACAAGCATTTGTCAGAAAATTAATGCACTCATCCTGCAGTATCCACAGGGGATTGGTGCCAAGACCAAAAGTCTTCCAAAATATACAGAAATTTAAATCCTTGGTATAAATGCTGTAGTGTTAACATAGACTCTACACAGCCTCCTGTGCCCATTAAACCATCTCTACATCACTCACAACACCTAGACGGTGCCCACACATCACTTCATTTGCATGGGTTCAGCATAACATTACTTTGTGGCAAACTCAAGTTTTGCTTTTTGAAGCTTCCTGGATTTTCTTCAAATGTTTTTATTGGTGAATTGAGTCCGCAGATATGGAGAATGCATATGAGGAAGGCACACACTATTCTTTTGTCAAGAGGCAAATAAGTGTTGGAAAAAGTAAGGGGGAAATTTTCTAAAAGAAAGTATGTCCACTTTTTGGAAAGTAACCAACATTCTGTTTTATGTGGGTATTGTTTTATAATCCCTATGGTTTTATTAATATTAAATCCCCAGGTAAATATTGGAAGAATTGGTCCCTGCTCAGAAATTACACGGCTCTCTATTAGTTCTTATGAGCTATATTTGTTAATTTGTAATTATCTTTCCGCATTCTTAAGAGCACAGGCAGTTTTATTTATTTGTTCTCCATAATTTCTGGAGCAGTGTCTACATAGTATAGGCGTTTAATTAGCATTTCTGGAAGGGATGATTATGTTATGAAAAATGCTGGTGACATTGTCTAGTACTTCATTGCTATCTGAACTAGAAAAGAAACATTGGAACAGTGACAACAACAATAAATTTTTTAAAGGGGATCAATTAAGAACTTTGTTACTTGATTTCAACTTTTCCTGTTGACATATGGTACCTTTGCTGTGGCATAATCTAGTTGTTTGGAGACTGTGTTAGTGAGGGTAATACAGCACAGATGGGACAGAGAAGATAAAGCAATGACCTTACATCTGCAATGAACAGTGCTGTGTGTCAGCTGGCAGCGTTAAGTAATTCCTATTAAGTAGGGAAAGGACTCAGAATGGTGCTTCCTTCTCTGCCTCCCACAGAGATGCTCATTGCTTTTCATGAGACATGGCATGTGTGGTCTTCCTATGAAACTGTGGAGGGCATACAAACAACCCAGTCGCCACAACATCCTCTCTTGTATCTTTTGCCTCTTTGCATCTCTTGTCTACCAGCTTTGGTAGGGATACTGCTGTAGTTCCATCTCTTCCTTCAGACTTGATTGGAAGTCTGACTCTGATTCTTTTAGTCTGCCCTTTCCCTCCACGAAGTTGAAATCTGGTCCAGCTCATTGAGAATATGGTCAGACTTACTATCAGTGCTCTGTTACTAATCTGTTGTTTCAGTCTGATTGCACTCTTTAGTTCAACCTGAGAATAATGTCAGCTTCCCTGTGGAGCAAATCAGTGAGAATTGACTGTATTTTCTGTATGTTCAGAAAATATTGGTATTACTTGTTGTAGAGGACTCTGAGTCCATATCAGAAATGATTTCTGCAGGCAAGAAACTCATCAATGTCATTAAAATTTAAAAAAAAATCACAGATGTGGCAAAAGTACCTGTGTTGAGTTGATCTGAGGAACTTTGCTTTCTGCTTCTGCAGCTGCCACTTTACTTTGACACAAACCAAATGTTAATTGTTTTGTCCCTTTGGCTTCCTGATGTATGCCACATTGTGCTGCTAACTTCATAGATCTTGCTGTTTTTCAAATTCCAGAGTGAGTCATCATAATGATAATAAGTGATTCCTATTAATAGCGAGAGGACTATTATGATCAGGAAAGGCTTGCTAGAGAAATGCAAAGTAAAGCAGCACTCATAGTCTATCTTATTTCAGAAAGAGTGGATAAAGTAATTCTTATTAAATAGGGACGGGACTACTATGATCAGGAAAGGCTTGGTGCAGAAAATGTGAACTAAAACAATACCGATACTCCATCTTGCTCCAAAAAGAATGGCAGTCATTAATAAATAAAATAATAACAAATGTTGCTGAGGCTGCTGGGAAAAGAAGAATTCTTCTACATTGCTGGTGAGAGTGTAAAATGGTGAACTATTAAACTATTATGGAAATCAGTATAGTGATTCCTTCAAACGTAAATATAGAAAGTCCACGATCCAACTATTCCCTTTTTAGGTAGCTTCCTGAAGGAGCTAAGGACGTCATATGACAGTCATAGGTGCATACCCATGTTTATAGTGGCATATCTCACAATAGTGCAATCTTGGAGCAGTTTAGTTTATATGTGTACCAACAGATGAATGGATGAAGAAAATATGTTACTTATACAGAATTGAGTACTACTCTGCCCTAAGGAAAGATAAAGTTGAGTGGTTTGTAGAGAAAGATATACTTTGAGACTATGTTGTTAAGTGAAATAAATTAAACACACAACTTAAATATTAGATAGCCTCTCTTATAAGAGAATCTCAATGTATAAATAAGTAAGACAAAATGGAAAATAAAAGATAGATATTAGGAAACAGGGAGACTGACCTTTTGCAAAAGGGAAGGTAACCAAGAGACAGCGGGAGGGAGAGTGGAACAAAGGGATGAAAGAATTGCGATGGGTTGTGCATATGTACCAGCTGTCTGTTATGATTGAAATTATTACATACTACAAGTGAGTATATAGCAATCAAAAATTAAGTTTATAAGGGAAAAAAGAAGCTTGTTGGGGAATACTGTGATTTCCCTAGATCCTAGTGGATGGGCTAAGTTTAGGGTACTAGAAGAAGTGGTCTTGGTATCTCCAGGGAGGACTGAAGAGCCTTGTGCTGTGGACTGGGAGGCATGTGTCAAGGAGAGCCATGGTGAAAGCATGGATAAGGAGTGGGAATTTGGACTCTCGGATGTTCTGAAACATCTGGGACCATAGGATTATGAGGGAGTATTTCTAAGTGACAATCTGTGGTGGTGAGAGCATATTTTGGGGAGCAGATTTTGCTATGACTTTTTCCTTATGAAACTAATGCTAGTCCTCTGAAATAGGGATAAAACCAAAATTAGCAGGTTAGTGCCTCATAGCTGTGTGCCCTACTTAACAGGTTGAGCCTTTGTATATAAGGGCAGATAATATATATATATATATATGTATATATATATATATATATGTGGTATAAATATTCTCTTGTTTTGTATTTTTAGTACAGGGTCTACAGGGTCTCATTGCACAGATTGGACTTATAGTGATCCTCCTGTTTTCAGTCTCCCAAACACTGGGATTATAGGCATGCACCACCATGCCCAGTCTCAGTGGCCGGCTCACTGTGTCCCAAAGGCAGAGCTAGCATGGTACACTGGGGATGGAACCCTGGTTGCTGCACCTGCCTAACCAGGTGGTTTAGTCCACTGAGCTATCCAGCCAGCCCTGAGCTCTCTGGCCAGCCCTATACTTTCAATTGACCACACCCACCCTTCAGAAGTCTCTTTTTGCAGATGATGTCCTGATGTGAAAAAAAAAAAAAAAGGAAGCACAGGGCATTATTATTTTTCTTACTTGCTAGGCACTGATGACATGTTAATGTTCCAGGAGAAAATATAATTAGATGTTATCCCTGCTCACTGGATGGATAGTTTGAATCAACAGAATAAGTAAACACAGACATAGAAAGGAAGCAAAAGTTTTCAAATGAGGATGCCTGCGTGTCTCCTGGGAAGGCTGCATGCATAGCTTGTACAGTTTGAAGTGGCTAAAGAACAGTTTCCTGCTAATGGTGACAGTTGCTTCTGTGAGTGAAGGATGGTTTACAGATCTAAACAGAGCATAAACCGGGCCTTTCTTTGGTGAGGTTCTACAGGACCACCCCTAAATGGACCATCTGTGTTGCTTTGCCTGTTCTGTGAGCTCTGACCCCCTGTGATGCAGTACCTCATGTGTAGAATCAGTGGTTTGGGCATCTTGAACCCTGCCAATAAATCAGTAAGCTTCCAGAGGCAGCCAGAGTTGTGCCTTGAGCTCTTCCTGTCACGTAGCTCACTCCTCATATAGCCTTGCTCTTCGGCCCTGTTAGGGTGACACAGAAGATGTAGTGAGTGGACACCTAGAGTAGAAAGCAATGAGGTTTCAGGGTCTGCATCCTAAGAGACAGCAGTGCAAATTGGGAGTCCATCTGTACTTGGGATCCAGCCATCGAGGTACAGATGATGATTTTGTCCTTAAAGTTATGGAAAAGGAAATGAATTCTCCATCCCAGTGGGAAACCCTTCTGACACCTCTTATCCTTTTATTCTTTGCTTTGCCAAATCCTCTTTAGTGCCTATTGACTTTACAGATTGACAGGTTTCATTCTGGCAGCTTTCTACAAGCACATGGGATACTTTAACCCTCTTCAGTCACCCCATTACTTTGCCCTCCTCTTTAGGCCCACAATTTTTAGGGGGTTCAGTGTGTATTTTCTGCATTGATACAGTGTCAGTTCTGGTGAGTGAGCCCCATTGACCTGCCTGAAAATAATGAAGTCAGCACTTGTTCACCTCCCCATCACAACAGGGAGGCCCAGAGCCTTGGGCCTCTGCGGACAGGGGAAGCAGCTGCTCCTGCTGCTGGTGCTCTGGCTCCCAGCAGGACTCTGGTCATGCTTGTACCCACTTTGTGGAGGTCAGCAGCCCAGACACTCAGCAGCTTTTGCAAGTCCAGCAGGTGATGGGGTGCAAGTGCTGCTGGGCACGGACAGGAAGAGGAAAACTATGCTGTGCTGATTGAAACATCACAACTCTCTGGGCCTCTTAATAAACACTCTTTGTGGTTCTTCTCCCTTGGTTTCCCTCACCTGCTTCTCAACTTTGCTTATTCTGTTCAAGTATAGAATTTGTCATGTTTTGAAGTTTAAAAAATTATTTTCATTTGTGCACATTTGCGCTACGTAATTATTGCTCTCCTCACGTGGAGTTGGCATATGTACACAATAGACTTTTTTAAATTTAGTTTTTGTTAGTGCTTGTTTGTAGTACATAATATTTATGTTCTTCATGAAGAATTGGTGCACATACCCAAGGTATCTTTGTATCTTTTTTGAAAAGAATAAAAACTAGCAAAATACATTAGAAATGATATACAATTTCACTAAGCAAAATGATAGGAATTCAGCAATGGTTATTATATTGCATATTGTTGTCTTTTTATTGGTTGTTCATATTGCCAAATATAAGCATGCAAAATTGGTGAAAAATTGATCAAAAAATTAAAAAGAAAAAAAGCAATTTAAGCATTAACTGTTCCTTTCAATAAACCAGCACAATTATCCAAGCTATACTGTGCATATACATAATTTCTTTCGTTCCTTTTTTTCTTTCTTTTTTCCTCTCCCTCATCCTCATTGCTCCTTCCCTTTGAACTCTGAAAAAAAAGAGACTGAAGAGGACTTCAGAAAATGGAAAGATATTCATTGCTTGTGGATAGGAAGAACCAACATTGTGAAAATGGCCATATTTCACAATTGTTATACAGATTCAATGCAATCCCGATGAAAATACCATCAGAGCTAGAGAAAACATTGCTAAGATTCATCTGGAACGAGAAGAGACCCAGAGCATCAAAAGCAATCCTGGGCAACAAAGGCAAGGCAGGAGGCATCATAATCCCTGAATTTTATTTGTTTTTGTGCCCCCTTGCTCTCCTTTCCCTCTCCCCTCCCTCCATGTCTAGGTCACCTTCACTTTTACAAACTATGTAGCTCCTTGTTTTCTAATATATATCTTTTATTTTGTTCTTTAATTAGTTTATACGGTTTCACATATATGAAAAATTATGTGACATTTAAGCACATGTGTCTGATTTATTTAAGAGTATGGTATCAAATTGTTACTGCACATTACTCAGAATTATCTTTCTTTATAACAGAGGAGTACTCTATTGTATATAAATACCATATTTTCTTCATCCATTCGTTGTTGGACATATAGGCTACTTCCGAGATTTAGCGATTATGAGTTGTGCTGCTATAAACACAAGTATACATGTATCACTGTAGTAAGATGTCTTTAATTCCTTCCGGAAAGTACCTGCCAGGGGACTAGCTTGTTAAAGAGATTGTCTTTCCTCCAGCATGTGTTTTTGTACTTTTGTCAAGGATCAGGTAGCCGAATGTGTGTGGGCTTATCTCTGCATTTTCTGTTACATTTCACTGAATCACATTTCTGTTTTTGTGCCATTAAAATCCTGCTGCTTTAATCAGTGGAGTTTGTAATATAACTTCACGTCTGGGACTTTAATGCCTTCTGCTTTTATTTGTGACTAGGGCTTGCTTTTGTTATTCTGGGTCTCTTGTGGTTCCATATGAATTGTAGAATTGTTTTCTGTATTTATGTAATAATACTTGTATTTTATATTAGAATTGTATTAGATCTGTACATCAGTTTTGAGAGTAGGTTCTAGTTCTGTCTATCCTGAGACATGGGACATCTTTCTAATTTCTGATGTCCTCTTTGATCTCCTTTTTCAGAGTATATAGTTTTCTTGGTAAGTGTCTTTTACTTCTTTGGTTAGGTTAATTCTTAAGTAATTTTTTTGTTTTGTTTTGTTTTTTTGTTTTGCGGAACCGGGGATTGAACTCGAATTCCTAAGTAATTTTTTTGGTGCTATTTGAATGGTGTTTTTTCTAATTTCTTTCTCAGTGACTTTATTATTTGTATATAGGAATGCTACTGACTTTTCTGTGTTGAGTTTTTATCCAGGTACATTACTGAATTTAGTAATTAGCCCTAGAAGTTTTTGGTAGAATTTGTTGTGTCTTCTGTATAAAGAATTATATAATCTTCAAATAATGATAATTTAACTTCTTCCTTTTTCATAAATATGTATTTTCCTTCTCTTGCCTTGTTTCTCTAGCTAACGTTTCAAGTACTATATTGAACAGGAGTAGCGATAGTGGCCATCCCCATCTTTTTCTTGATTTAGAGGGAAATCTTTCAGCTAGTCCCCATTTATTAAGATGCTGCCAGTAGGTGTGCAATAAGTGGCTTTTGTCAGATTGAGGGAGGGTCCTTCCATACCTATTTTCTTTTGTCATAAATGGATGATGGATTTTGTCATAGTATTTCTGTAACTTTTTATATGATTACGTGATTTCTGTACTCGCTTCTTTTTTGTGATGCATTGTACTTACTGATTTGCCTTAGATTTTCTCTAAATTCTTGTATATTTCAGTGTTGAGTCCATTGGGTCTTGGGCATTTCTTAGTTCGTACTTCATTTTTTATTACTACTTCAATTTAATTGCCTTTTATTGCATTATTCAGTGTCTTTATATCTTTTTGGTTCAGTTTTGTTAACTCATTTGTATCTAAGAGTGTATTCATTTCTTCTAGATTCTCTAATGTATGGGACTACAGTGTTGTAGAGTAGTTACACATAATCTCAATTTCAGTGGTTTGTATTTTGATTTTACCTTTTCTATTCCAATTGAATTTATTTGGTCTTTTCTTTCCTGTATTTGTTAAGATTGGCTAAGGGTTTGTCTACTTTGTTTATTCTTTTGTTATTCTTTTTGATTCATTGATTCTTTGTATTGTCTTTTAAGTCACAATTTAACTTCTGCTCCAGTCTTTATAATATCTATTCCACACTAGCTTTGGATTTCGGTTGAGTTTATATTTCTAGGATCTTGATTTTTAGTCTGTGAATTTTTTGCATTAAATGTGTTTCTTATGTACAGCATACTATTGGATTTTGCTGTTTTATCCATCCTGCAAATCTATGTTTTTTCATTTGGAATTTGAGAGAACATTCAATAAGTTATTATTGAAATATTGACTTAGTCCTGTCATTGCACTATTTTTAGTTTTTTCTTGAAGATTTCCCCTTCTTCCTTCTCCTGATTAGCTTCATGCTCTGTCTGGCATATTCATTTTATATACTTTTCAGCATTGTTGGCCTTCTTGTCTCTTTTAGAATATACTTGAGAATGTTTTTGAATTTCTGGTTTGATGTTCACAGGCTTCCAATGGCAGTCTTTGTCATGGGAAGACCTTGTTTCTCCAGTAATTTTAAAATACAGTTTTTTAAAAGATAGGCCACACCCTAACCTAATTTTTGCCAAATGCCTAAGACAATGTTTCACTGAGTTCTTACTGGATCCACATCACATCATATCATCTAAATGCCATTTCTCTTCTGAGCTGTGTAGAAGCAGTTTTCAAATGACTTCCAGATTTCCAGCCACAAATTTCTGGATTATCTCTATTTTGCTTTATTTCTTTCTTCTAGTATATCAGTTACATTCTAAGATTTTTTTTTATTATGGAGATGCTGACAAACACAACAATATGCATTCAAGCATTGGTTCCTCTTTTTTGTGTTCTCCTAGAGAGTACCCACTTCCTAGAATAAAATCATCCAATTTCCTAAGACATAAATGTCTAAGTTACTTTTCCACTGCTGAAACATAGTACCTGATGCCCACGACTTCAGGGAGGAGGGGTTTATTTTGACTCACAGTTTGTAGAGTTTTCAGTCCATAGTCTCCCAAATCAAAGGAAGGATGGTATGGCAGAGGGGCGTTGCAGGGAAGAAACAGCCTATGGCAAGCAGGCATGCAGGGGAAGAGCTAGAGAGGAGGGAGGGAGATAGCTCCTTCCAGACATCACCCCACTGACCCCCCTTCTCTCCCAGGCTTTGGCTCCAGAAAGCCAGCTTGACTCTAATCAGTGGACTATGCCGCTGATGAATGTCACAGTCCCACGATCCAGTTACCTCCCCAAAGCTGCACCTAAGAGTGCCTGAGACTTTGGGGTGATATCTAGATACCAACCATAACATTAAGCTCAAGTCAGGTAGAGTGCTTTTCAGAGATTGTGACAGGAGTTCTGCCAGTATTTTGCTATGGAACTCTGCATTCTGTACCCGTATTATCTGTGTCCTTCCTGTATGCCATTCCATCCATGGGCTACATCAATACCATACAGCTCAATAGGTAGGATAGGGACCACTCAGTGTCTATGTTAGTCAAACAGGCTGTAATAGCCTAAGCATTTTCAAAATGCAACTTTATTTCTTGCCCATATTACACCCCACGTAGGCAAGTGGGGTGTTTTGTGATGAAATTGTTCTGAACTCAAGCTGGCAGCGAAGCTATCATCCATGCTCCTGCCATTGCTCTGCCTACCAAAACCCAGCTGGCACCATGGAGCTGATGGAACGTGGGTTCTGAAGGGCCAGGCCTCCAAGTGCCATGCAGCTGTGTATCTGACCTACTCCACTGAGTCACTGATTGGCGCTCAGCCCATGTTTTCTGTTTCACTGTCAAAGAAGCTGGAAAATGTGGCTTCTCTGGGTGGTCAGGAAAAAATGCAGCTGGCCTGGTGAAGTAGCACTGTGAATGTGAATTGCGAGCTGTGGTGGTGGTGGTGTGAGGGGGAGGTTTGGGGGAGTTTGGGGCGGAGAATGGAGTTGGGAAGAAAGAGCAAGAGATGCAGGCTATGATTTCCCACAAAGGTGTTCTTGACAAACAAATGCACAAAAGTAACTCTGGAAACCAAATGTCTCAGAGCTGCCCTGAGGCTGATGCCCATTTCATTAATGCTAGGCAGGAAACTGAAATAAACTGTGTGTCGTTTGTGTCAAACATACATGACTGACGTGCTTTTGATTAGGATTTTCTCTGCATTCCCTCTGACCTAAGTGATCGAGTACAGGAGACTTCCTTATTTTGGTGTTGAGCCCGTGTCACTGGTTTCATCTGCAGGTTTTCCCTCTGTGCCTCCCCAGGTCCCAGCTCTGTGGTTCTGGGTGGTGAACACCTGGCCCACAGCATGCTGAGGTGACATTACAGAGGGTTTCTAGCTGTATACTGTGGTTCAGGGCACTGCCTCTGGCCTCTCGGAGTCTTCCCTGGCTGGACACTTAAAGAAACTGCAGATGCTGTGCATGTTCTGATTGGCTAGTTCCCTATAGAAGCCTGACTCTTGGCTCCTGTTTCCTGCATTGGTGTCAAGGCAGGAAACCAAATACATGGTTAAGTCCGGCAGCTAGATGGGAGCTGGTACACATACTTACTGTGCTCACTTTACTTCTGGGTATTACTGCTCTGCTTCCCTTATTTTATTTTAAATCTGTATCTTTAAAATTTCTATCCTTTTGTATTAGATTCATATATTTTTATATGTCTTAAGTCTCTAAAGGAAGTGGTAGACTATAACTATGCAAATATTTGATCATTTAATCTTAAAATCTGATTTTTTTTTTTCTTTTTGGCAGAACTGAGTATTGAACTCAGGCCCTTGCACTTGCTAGGCAAGTGCTTACTCAACTGAGCTGTCTCCCCAGTCCCCTGATTCTTTTTTTGAAAACGTGATAAATTCACAATTCAGTCAAACATGAGATGTGAAAGGATATAGGAGATGAAAGTCTCTGTGTCCCTGGTTTCTAGCTGCCCACTTCTCAGGAAATCAGTGTGACCAGTTTCCTTTGAAATTTTTTGTGCGTATAGAAGCAACTTGATTTTCCCTTTTATGTTTTTCACAAGTGGAAACATTCAGATGCCTTGTTTTAAATGTGGCATTCTATGGTTGAATTGTCATTAGTCTAGGAAGGCTCATCAAGCTGACTTACAGTTCATTGGCAGCCTCGGTAAAACTCTGATGGAAGACTCTATTCTGCCACTGTGCATCCCTTCTCTGATCCTGGCCTGTGTGGATCAGCTGTTTATTTTATTTATTAAAAAAAATTATTGAGACTCAAATAGCAATGAGACAGTTTCAAAACTGATTAGTAGGAAAGTTTCAATAATTAATGCATTGCATATTGTTGTCTTTTTAGTGGTTATTCATAGTACAATATGCAGACAAGATGGGCTGTTGACAGTGACAGTTTTTCTTCTAGTTTACCATCCTTAGCCTTCCCTTGAAAATCTGGGTATTCCTGACCCCCAAGCAAGTAAGCCATCTGGCATTGTTAATTTTCCCAAAAACATATTAGTACAAAAAGGGTAAACACCCTAAGGATACATAGCCTGAGTGGTGGGCTTGAGTGTTGATCTGAAACATGTGTCTTTGCCCAAATTTCTTTTGGTGCTCAGAGGTACTGAAAACAATGTGCTCTTCTTTTTCTTTTCGACTTGAGAATTGAATTAGCTCCCTTAGGCTTTTATAAAGATGAACTAATTTGGAGTAGAATTTTTCTCACTGAGTTGCAGCACTTCCTTTGAGGGTGGTGTAAGTGGGTTAAGGAACATGGTCTGGAAGTCCCCAGCTAACCCTTCCAAACTTGCGGAGTGTCCTTACCCTTCTTCTCCGACAGCTCTCCTCTCCTGGGACAGTCTTTGCTACCACTGTGCCAATGGCTGGAAAGGCTGTTACATTCTTTTGAATGATTTTAGTTTTTTACTAAGAAAATAGGAAAACACAGGCAAAATCCTTTTCTCTGTCAGAGGTATCTCTCCTTTGAGCCTGCAGTGGGGACTTTCTAGCCTTGGACTCACAACCCCCCACAATCAGGGACACTTAAGCCACTGCTATATCTCCCCATCTTGAGACGCCTCCTCGCCTTCTAGTCCAAAAGGTCTTACTCCTTCGTGCTTTCCTGAGCTCCATAGCCTACTGACGCACTGTCCCTAGTCTCCTCTCTGTGAACTCAGCTCCACCAGGGCTTTCCCTAGACGCTGCAGTTAGTCTTACTTCCCGGCTTTCCTTGGTCTTAAAGCCTTCTCCAGTCTTTAACCTCAAGGAGCCCTTTGCAAGCTGCATCTTTCTGTAACAGCCAAAAAGCAACTTTTTCATTCTTCTTTTCACACAAAGGTCCATGTTCCCTTTGGGCCCACTTCTGAGTGTCCCATTTTCTGTCCCTCCAATGGATTTGCTCTTAGCTTACCCTCAGAGCAGGGACTGGTTAAGAAAAGTGCATTTGAAATACACAGGGTCAGAAAGCTGGTGTTGTGAGTATAGTGCTAACTAAATCCCATAGCCTTTTCTGATTTTATTCTTTTCTTCTATAATATAAGATTAAAGCCTTTTTTGTTTTGTACCAGGGATCAAACTCTGCACCTTGCACTTGCCAGGCAGGTGCTTAAACCGCTGAGCTATCTCCTGGCCCTAGAATCTTTCTTCTGTCCCTCTCTCTTCCATCACCTTTCTACATGCCCATAGGTGACCATTTTACTAGATCTGATATACATTGTACTTGTTCCTGTCCATTAAAATATGTATAGCTTGGTGGACATGGATTTGGATTTTCCAAATCTAAAGTTTAATTTAAAAATTTTAGAATAGACTTACAGAAAAGTTCCAAACGAGGTATGCAATGTGTCTATACCATTGACCTAATTTTTCCTTCTGCTAAGATCTTATGTTACTATGGTAAATTTGTCAGCTAATGGAGCATCTTGATCTATTGTTATTATGTATCATACATCATGAAATGTCAAGTGTAAACTTTATTCAGATTTCCTTAGTTTTTTTTTTTTCTCATATCCCTTTTCTGTCCCAGATTCATATCCAGGAAATTTCATTTCATGCAGCCATTCGGCCCTTGGAAATTTTATGGATCACTAGTTAGGTATTTGGTAGAATGACTTTTGAAAATTGGATACAAGGTCTCACTATGCATTTCAGACTTGCAGTGATTCTCCTGTCTCAGCCTCCCAAGCACTGGGATTACAGGCATGCACCATCATGCCTGGTGTCGGGGAAGGCACAGTGTACCTGGGGGCTCTGGGGAAGGCATGGCATGTAGTACCGGGATCAAACTTGGGTCATTGTGCTTTCTAGGCAGGCACTTATGCCAGTGATATATCTCCCCAGCCCAGTAGAATGACTTGTGATTGTGATTTTTTTTTTAGTGTTTTTCTCCTGTTTGGTCTAGGTCTTTTGTTGGTAGAAGAAAGACTGTGGAGACCCAGAGCCTTCTCATCATGACATATCAAGGGGTCCTGCTATTAACATACTTAGTGTTGATGTTGACCTTGAACCCCAGGCTAAGGTGAGGATTGTTAGGTTGCTCTACCTTGAAGTTACTCTTCTCCATTGTCATAGTTTGCTCTTTGGACTCTTTGGAAGGATATCATGATGAAGAGTGTAGATATATATCTTTCATGTATATAAAAAATGTACACACATGTGTATAAATGGCCTGTGATAGGAAATTGATTCTTAGCTTGCTATTACAATCACCAGTGCATCTCTAAGAACATCTGCATTCTAACATGTGCATCAGATCCCATGCTTGTTATTGCTATGCAGCATTCCATACTGTTATCTTTTAGATCTGAAATGTCACCCAGATGTCTCATGTTTAGGGAGACAGGCCTGTCTGGATGTGGTCCCTGGGCCTGTGCCTTGAAAGAGTGTGTTCTTGTCCCCATCACTTCCTTCTGCCTCTCTGTATCCTGCTTGCTGTTATGTGAGTAGCTTCCTTCCTCAGCCCCTTTCACCATGCTGCTTCTGCCTTTGAGCCCACTGACCTTAGCCAGAACCTGAAGAAAACTGTGAGCCAAAATCAGCCCTTTCTCCTCTACATTGTGATGTTGGGTAATTTGTCACAGTAACAGGACAGCTGACTAATGCACTGAAGGTTAATTAAATTTTCTCATGTTTTTAGAGGTGGATATGCAGATTGCTCCCAAAGTCCTACTAATGCAAACAATGCTGAGATAAATATCTCTAACAAAGTCCCTAAAGAACTGCCACAGGAATTCTCCTGAGATGGACTTACAGCTGAGAATGGAATCTTTCTACCATAGGGTGTATTGCTACTTAATGTAGTTTAGTGTTGCTCTGCTCTCCTTCCAGGGGTACATGCGAGTTCTCACATCTCTATATCCTGGCCAATAATTGGCTTCATTCAGATTTTTAACTTTTTCCTAATCTTGTTAATATTCAGTATCTTATTATTTTAAACAATAACTTTAGCCCATTTGTTTTCTGCTTTTTTGCTATTCTTGTGTATATCCTTTGCCAATCTTCTTCCTGATATTCTTGTATTTTTCATTTTGACTTCCTCATTTTTTTTTTTTTTTTGGTCTGTATTTTAGGGAAAGGTCTACAGGGTGTTCAGGGTCTCACTACACAATAGGACTTGTAGTGATCCGCCTGTTTACAGCCTCCCAAAATCTGGGATTACAGGTAGGCACCATCACGCCCAGTCTCAATCACTGTCTCTCTGCACCCCGGGGGTGGAGCTGACCCAGCTGGCCCAGGGATCACACACTGGCCCCTGCCTCTGCTTCCAGGCGCTTTTGGCCAGCTCCCTCATATATTTTGTGTTGGATTTAGACCTTGTAAATACCTTCTTCTATTCTGTAATCTTTCTGTTCATCTGTTCATGGTACCCTTTGTTAACTTTAAGCCTTTTTTTTTTTTGTAGAACTATGTATTGAACTCAGGCCCTCGCGCTTGCCAGGGAAGCACTTATTCCACTGAACCATCTCCCCTGTCCCAACTTTAGGCTTAATAACTTTTATATGATAAATTTAATAAACCATTTGCCTTATAGTTTAAGAAGTCTTTTCTGTAATTAGGCTGCAAAAGCATTGATTATATTATCATTTATTCATATGACTTTTTTCATACTCACATCTGCATGTCTGTTTGTTATTTTGTTTGTTTATTTATTTATTTATTTTGGTGGAACAGGGGATTGAACTCAGGCACTTGGGCTTGCCAGGCAAGCGCTTATTCTACTGAGCCATCTCCCCGGCTGCATGTCTTTTTGCATCCTGCTTTTCTGTGTTGTGTACGGTAGGAATCTATTCTAATTTCCCTGTAATTACAATAAACCAATATTTCCTACTACCATGTACAACCTATTCTTGGACCCCATTTGCGGTGTCATTTTTTCCATGTCATAATTTTCTCCATGGAAGTCTGAACTAAATCTACCTTGTTCCATGATCCTTCTCATCCTGATTTAGGCTAGTGCATTCTGTGTTTAATTACTATACCATGGTATCATGTCTTGATATTTAAGAGACATTTCTTTCATCTTCTATTGAAGAGTTGTCTTAACTACTTATGCAGTACATAATTTTTGATATGTATAAATTCTCAAATAAGTTGCCAAATCCAGTAAAAAGCTTAAATGAAATTGTATGAATTTTAATACAGTTAGAAAAACATGTTTTTATAGTATTGAGTCATCTTATTATTTTTTTTTTGTATTTTTTAGAGAAGGGTCTACAGGGTGTTCAGGGTCTCACTACTAGATCAG
>NDGN011441717.1:0-15102 GCA_002564285.1 Tympanoctomys barrerae
AAAAAAAAAAAAAAAAAAAAAAAAAGAAAGAAAGAAAGAAAGAAAAAAGAGAAGGGACAAGCCCCCAGGATTTGTGTGAATCAATTATACACAGTCTATTCATGGGTATGGACTATTCTCCAGGAATAAAAAGAAACCAAAGCTAGGCATGGTGGTCCACAATTATAGTCTCAGCCTTTGGGAGACTGAGGCAGGAGGATTGTTGTGAGTTTCAGACCCGCTTTGGCTACAAAGTGAGCTCAAGGCCAGCCTGAGTTGTATAGTGAGATCCTGTATCAAAATGACCAAAAAAATAAATAAATAAATAAAAATAATAATAAATCCCAGAACGCGGATACATGTCACAATAGGAATGACCCTTGACAACACTATGCTATCTGGAAGAACCCAACACAAAGGTCATACATCAGATGAGGCCATTTACATTACATGTCCAAAAATGAACAAAGCCAACAGACAAGAAGCAGCTGCTCCTTCCCAGCACTGAAGGTCTCACCAACATGGCTCCCTTCCCCTCCGTTGTTCCCTTACCCTCCTCACCCCTTTTCTCCCTTCCCACCTGCCCCCTCTTTCCCTCGGGTTTCTCTTCCAGCAGCTTCAACAGAAGCAAAGGTGTGGGCAGAGGAAAGCAGAGCTGCCAGCGGCTGCCCCCACACAGAGCTGGCGCCCAAGCTCTAAAGCCAGTCAGGCCCCTCTAGAATCCCGCTGCCGGAGCTTCCTGGGGTTTCATCAGTGTATGCTCACATGTTTATTAAGTAGTCACTCAACTGCATCTACTGAGCACAGATCCCAGGGGGAGACTCCGGGAGGCAGTGGCTAGCAGTGTCACCAAGAAGGGTATGTGGTGCCCACTGTGAGGCACAGGAGGACAAGATGACCTGCTCAGGAAAGGTCTCCGGAGGAAGGATGGTTTGTGCTGAGACCTGGAAAAAGACGCTGCTATTAGAAAGAGCTGGTCAAAGTCACTCTGCATCTCTCGGGGTGTTTATCTGCATTTGTGAGAAGCCTTGAAACCCGGAGGAAGATATCAAAACAATACCACTGAATATAAATAGCCCTTTATGGTTTGTAAAGCATTTTTCACACATTATCCCAGATTCAACAATAGCATCAGAGAGATGGGAGCAGCACCAGGCGCTCTGTTGTATAAATGAGGAAGCAGAAATGAACAGCAGGTAAACGCCTCACCAAGGTCACGCAGCTAGCCAAGGAGAAGACGCCTGTGTGCTCATACTGCTGCTTGTGGAGAGCTCTTCTCACCATGCACTGCGGCCTCCCAAGGAAGCCCCAGAAGGCAAAGACCAGGAACAAAGGGCACATGCTGGGCAGGCACCCTGTTAGGCACCAGACGCTCAAAGATAGCTCTGATGTCACACTGTCCCTTCTCCCAGGGGCAGTGAGTCTCCCCTGGCTGCAGCTCCTGCCAATCATGGACTCAAGCTCTCAGTTCCCACCCCAGGCCTTCTCATGTCTGCTAAGTTGGATTTGTTCTCCCAGCTACAGGCTTTCTTAGCATCATACTCTTGGCCTGATAGCACACAGAGCTCTTCAAGGCCTGGCCTGGCCATGTGTGGGCACCAGCCATGGGACACTAGCATGGCATTCCAGGAGAGCCCAGAGGTATCTGAGGGATGCAGTCAGGTGCTGTGGTGTACACCTATAATCCCAGCAGTCTGGGTGGCCCAGGCAGGAGGATCTCAAGTTCAGCCTAGTCCAGGCAACTTTATGACTCAAAGTCTAGGGAGGTAGCTTGATATTTGACACCCAACACTGTAAAGCAAACAAGCAAAAAGTTATCTAAGGAATGGATGAATAAACAAGCATACACAGACCTGGGTGGGGCAGGGCCAGACTCAGTTGTACTTGGGCGGCCTTAAAAGAACATACAATCTAAGGGCTGGATTCCAGAGGAGCTCTGAACGACACCCTGGGAAATCTATCCATGTAGGTATTGAAAAAAACATCTTGAAATCCTCCTCCACTTTTTGGAACAAGGCAAAACAGCATCACTATGGAAGGGTGCCTGGAGGTTCCTCAAAACACAAACTACTGCCAGATACAGGAGCCCACACTTGCACTCCCAGCAACTACAGAGGCTGAGGCAGGAGGATCAGAGTTTGAGATGAGCCTGAGCAACATAGCAAGGAATCAGCTTTCAAAAAACATTGATCCAACAATCCTATTCCTGGACATATATCCAAATAAAAATTTAAAGCTGGGGCTCAAAGACATACATGTACATCCACATTCACAACAGCCCAATTCACAATAGCCAAGAAGTAGAAGCAACTTAAACGCCCACAGATGGAGGAATACATGGGACAACTGCAATGTGTCTATACAGTGGAATATTATGCTGCACTCAAAAGGCAGGAAATGCTCTTACACACCCCGGATGAACACTTAGGCCACCACGATGAGTGAATTAAGCTAATCACACTGAGACAAATGTGGTGCAGTTCTCTCATATGAGACATTTAGCATAGTCAAAATCATAGGAAGGTTTTTCTCCCCAAGGGCCGGGGAGAAAGGCATGTATTTAACAGGACTAGAGTTTCAAAAGAAGTCCTAGAGATCAGCTATAAAAATGAGAATGCACTTTACACTACTTAACTGTACACTTTCAAAAAGTTAAATTTAGTATGTCTTTTTAATAGCCATAAAAAAAGCCTAAAAGCATATTGAAAAAAGAAACAGAAGCCCAAGACAGATATGAAAAATTCAGAAATGGTATCAGGAAGGTAAGAGAGCAGATGAAGCCTAAGGAGAGGTCAGAGGAAACAGGCCTGTCCAAAAGGCCACAAATGTGGCTGGGTGTCCACGGCAGGTGCCGGGCCGGGACAAGAACAGAAATGCCTGCATCTGCTGGAGCCCCCGCTCCAAGGCGGGCTGTGGTCCCTTGGGCAGAGCTTCCAATCTCTGGGGGCTCCCCCCTTGGCAAACAACCGTGGTCCTCACTGCCCCATAGCACAGCACCCCAGAGAGGGCCTGGGAGCTCAGCGGGTTCAGGGCCCAGCAAGGCACATGCATGTCATGTGTAAGGCTCTGGTCCTCATCACAACTGTCGCTGGGGGTTGGGGTGACTCAGGCCCCACCCGTAGGCCTGCAGCTTCTGCACCCGTGAGAGCACCCAGCAACCAAAGCCCGCAGAGTTCTGCCCACTGTCAGCCTAGCCCTGTTCAGAATGAAAGGACAGCATCAGGAATAGACCTTTACATAGAAACCCCATGCCCCAGTTCTTGACAGCTGTAATTACAGCCCAAACTGCTTTTGAAAGGGATTTTTTTTTAAAGGGAAAGAAAGATAGCAGCTTGGTCTTAGCAGTGAATTGTGGGGCTTGGGGCTAACACACACAATCAGAGCACTTGCTCCTAACAGTGGCCAGTCTTAACAGCGACTGGACAGCCAGACCAAACTGCTCGCTGGCCAATTAATTTCTCTTTCTAATTTAATGAGCTGTTCATTAAGTGCTAGAAGCAGCTCCCACGAAGGGGGCTGCAGGGACAGTCACAGGGGACACAGCCTGGCAGGCGATGAAGGAAGATGAGACAGAGCCACACCTAGCCCCAGTGCCTCCAGATCCGGGGGCCAGCCAGCTCCCCCGCACCCCAGGCTTCCCTGTCCCCAGTGATGTCATCCTCCTGAGCTTTGGATCACTCTGCAAAGTTGTATCCCTGTCACTGGCCACTGAGATGCCATGTCCTAGCTCCCTGCTATCAGCAGCATAAAAAGCCTTCAGAGGCAGCAGCAGCTCAGCCCGGGAGGTGAACTCCAAGCCTGCCTGTTCACAGCAGCCTGACCTAGAGCTGTGTGACCTGCTCGAGGTTCTACACCTTCTTTATAAAACTAACAACAACATCATCCCCTCATCTAGAGGAGCTGTAAATAGTAACAAAATATGATGTCAATATCAAAACACTTCACAAAGCACCTGCTGCCTGAGTAGCTACAACTATTGGTAGCTACCAGTTATAGAGGTGTTATTTTCACAATGATGGTGACAGTAGCAAAAACATATTCCTGCCCTTTGTGCACACATGCATAAACAGGGACTTTCTTGGGTTGACACCAGAGTGACACCCGCTCTGAGCCCTGCCCTTGCTCTCACAGTAGCAGAAGGAGGGCAACAGCCCTCCTAACAAGGCCAACACCCCAGACGGTCCCTGGAAGGCCTTGGTACTTGTTTTCTGTCCAAGTTAGAAGGAAGAGGAAGAGGAGAAGCAGCCTAGATACTCTGAGCTTCAAACCTACACTCAGAAGGGTGATAAAACCTGCATGTTTTCACAAGACCAAGTGGAAAAATGCACCCAGGCCACATGCCTGCTCCTTTCTTGGACCAGGGTGACTCCCTACTATCCCTTTCTGAGCTTGAGTTTAACCTTGAAAAAGCCTACCAAGACCCCCAACTACAGCTTGTTGTGAACATTAAATAAATTATTCACATCAGAGTGCTTTAAAACTACTTGTTACTTAAGTCTATGATAAATAGCACTGTTGCTCTAAACAGTAGTTTCAATAAATTCAGCTTAATAATGAAAAAGCAAAGCCAAAAGCCTGGGAGGATCGAGTTACTTAAAAGATTATTTTATTAGGTTATTGATGCATTCCGAAAAATAGCAGTAAACATGCTTATTTTCTTCCTAACACTGCTGTCATTGAACTGGGCTTTCTGCTGATCAGATGACAAACTGGCTGAAAGTAAAACTAACAAAGCAAAATGAAATACGCAGCATCCGCTCCATGTTTTCCACTTAAGCAAGAGTATTCTAAGGACAACGAGCCCTACATCTGCATCTGGTGATGACCGATCTAGCCCCCTCTAACAGCAATCCTCTAAAAAATGATTACAATCCATTTGACAAATCCCAAGTGGACCTTTAAAGTGCACGGGCCTAAGATAATTTTCCTGGTCTAGGACACAGAACATGGGCAAATTCTTTCACAGTGACTAGAAGACAATTTGCCTCTGGTCCGATCTCAGCTCCAAGTACCAGCATCAGGAGACACAAGTTGGAATCCACGCCGAATCTTCCAGAGTACAAGAAACAGCGGGATAGGAAAAGGAGCAGCTAATGCTTAAAAATTTTTTTTCTCTTTTTAATTTCTTATAACTTTTTCTTCCTAATTTTGCATGCATACATCTGGTAAGCTAAACAACTAATTTTGAAGACCACTACATAATACAACAAATACTGTTAAATTCATATGAATTTATTTAGTGAAATTCTGTATTATTTCTAATGTGTTTTTTAGTATTAGTATTTTGTATTCTCTTAAGAAAAAAAAAAAAAAAAAAAAAGTGAGAACACACACATATGTCCGGGGTCTAAATGAGCCAATCAGGGCTGGCCAAATAGCTCACCAGATTAGGGCCAGGGGTTCGATCCACCCCCCAACTCCCCAATTCCTGCCTGCCCTGCTGGCCCTGCCCTGGTCCCAGAGCACACTGAGACTGTGATTGAGACAGCATGGTAGTGCATGCCTGTAATCCCAGCACTTGGGAGGCTATAAATGGGATAATCACTACGAGTCCCATCTGAACACCCTGTAGACCCTTCCCTAAAATACCAAAAAAAGCACCCAATGAAGGAAATTTGTTGAAATTTCACATTTAGTCTTTAGAAATTCAAGTAAGCTTTATAACCCTATACCATAATGAATTGCCTTTTAAAAATATGCTCTGAGGGCTGGGGAGATAGCTCAGAGGTCTAAGCACCTGCCTGGCAAGCACAAGGACCCAGGTTCGATCCCCAGTACTGCATGCTGTGCTGGCCCCAGAATTCCAGGTACACTGTGCCGGCCACGAAGCCAGGCATAGTGGTGCACACTTGTAATTCCAGCACTGGCGAGGCTGAGACAACTCAGAGCAAGTCCGAGTTGCACAGCTAGACCCTATATCAAACAACAAACAAACAAATAAATGCTCTGAGTCAATCAGCAGCTAATCACTAAAGCTTTTCCCTAACATCTTTAAATCAAAAGGACTTCTGCCATCCTCCAGCACATGTGTGCCTCCGCATGTGTCGCTGCAGACTACGAAAGAACGGGTGGCACCCCTCATCCATCAAGTCTACTTTACCCTTGGCTCTTTATCAAGAGCCACAACCCAATGCAGAACAGCCTCCACGACAGCAGAGGGAGGGCAGGTCCAGGGCTTGCAGAAATGCAGCCGTCTGCTCTGGCAACTCCAGCACCATCTGAAGAGACCCGCAGTTCAGACGCTTGAGTTCCTGCAGCACACATCCCCACTCTGACCACTCACCCGTATCCTGCGCATGGCAGCCACAATTTCCACCCTGCTGTTGGGCCTCGGCACATCCAGGCTTCCTACGTACTGTGAGAAAGAAAGAACATGTGTTGAAAAGAGACAGAGAACAAGTGTTCCTAATCACAGAAAGCTAATGTGTGTGTTTGTTTGTTCATTTGTTTGTTTGAGACACTATCTGTCTATATAGCCCAAGCTGGCCTTGAACTTGCAGCAATTCTTCTGCCTCAGCCTCATACAGGGATGTGCCACATGCCCAGCTTTTAAGTGCTTTAGACCTTTGAGGTCACCGAGGTTCATCTACCCATTTTATAGATGAGGAAATTAAAGGCCAAAGGGTCTTTCAGATTATTTCTAAAATGATAAAGAACAACTTAATGAGAGATTACTGCCTCCTTTTTTATCTTGCTTTTAATCAGAGACACAGCAGAACACTGTGTTTAACCAAGCACACTTCTGAATCAGAAAGACTCCCGTGATTTTATTCATGGCAAGGCACTTCGCCTTTCTTGGCCTCAATTTCCTCATCTGTAAGATCAAATGAATTAAAGTCTATTATACAAAAGTACTTGGCAAACATCAAGGCACATTTAAAGAGAAAAAATTACATACTTCTTTAATTAATAGAACCATGAGCCCTAAATATATTGGAGTCCTCATATATTTGAATAAGTTCCTGATTGGAGGAAAAGAATAGACTAGATTTTTTTTTATTAAAAATTCAACCTGATTATACTTTTAAATTATTTTCAAAACCAAATTACATGCAAGTGAGTGTTTAATATGTAAGTACTTTTCTGTTGTACACTATGCAAATAGTGCAGAAATATGCAGAGGAAAACGATGACACCCCCACTCTAGTTCAACAAACATCTCTCTCTGCGTCCTGATGGACGGTCCTGCACTGACACCATAGGAATTTGTTCTGTGTTATAAGACAAAAAGGTTCACATCATGTGGCTCTATGACTTAGCTTCTTGCAGTTGTTTTGATTCTGCTTTGGGTTATTTGGGGGTTTCTTTGTTTAAGACAGGGTCTCACTATGTAGTTCATCCTGGCCTTGAACTCATAATGTAGCCCAGGCTGCCTTTCAGGCTATCCCCAGTGGGGTTTTTGACTTTACAACTTGGGCGTCTTTCTGGGCCAATGCGCACAGGCCTACCACACTGCCTGTAACGGCAGCTCCTCAGTGCCACTTCATACTACGTCACTAGGCTTCTATGGGCCGCCTCATTCATGTATCTTTGAGCGCATCCAAACTACTCTTTATGTTGCATTCCCAGAAGTGACACTGCCGAATCAGAAGTATAGATAGTTTCTAGGTATCACTTCTCATGAGGATAAAAGACAAAAAGCACAACCCACCATTCATGGAGGGTTGTGACGTTGGTTGCTTCCTCTTCCTGTCGCACACTGACCCACTGGGGTTTGCTTTTCCTGTCTACCCATGAACTACATAAGGTAGTCTAAGGGATAGCTTGAAATTCACGGCCCCAGAATAACTTAAAGTCTATCCAAGCAAGGATTGCATTGGTAGGAGAAGATAAGATTAGGGCAGTCATCTAGGCAGGAATAATATTTCCCATGGTTATGGAAAAGCAAAGATTTTACCAAAATTTGGAGCAAAGTCCTGACCTCGGTAAAGAGGGAATTAGCCCCAAACACTGCCACCGGGGTTCAGCTAGTACCACAGCAGTCTG
Organism: Tympanoctomys barrerae; assembly: GCA_002564285.1. Classification (NCBI taxonomy): domain Eukaryota; kingdom Metazoa; phylum Chordata; class Mammalia; order Rodentia; family Octodontidae; genus Tympanoctomys; species Tympanoctomys barrerae. Next base: position 7,966 of record NDGN011441717.1, read on the forward strand.
TGCTGATGAACTCACTTCCGAGCAGTCCACGAGCCACGTGGCAAGTGCTAGCACAGTGCTGTTTGATCTCCAGGCAACAGCCCCACCATGGCACACGGGTGCAACCTGCTTATTGAGAAAGGGCCTTGAAACTGGATGAGGTGAAAGAGTCGATCTAGTAATCCAGTAGTATGATCAGACTTCCATTAGTTGGGCTCCGCCCCTATCCCCACCCCCCAGCTCTGCCAGGCAGTGCAGTCTGTCAATATGTCAGTGACCCACATAGCCAGGGAAGCTGTGAGGCCCCAGTTTATGATTACCCACGTTGAAAGGCCCTGCAACTCAGGGGACAGTTCCCTGCACACTGCACAACAGACATCTTCAGGGCAGGGAAGGCTCATGTTCCTGCCACCACCACACGAGCATTGGGACTCTAGGACCCAGCAAGGTCACCCACTATAGAGAAGCTTTCCAGCCTGCTCCCTGCACCCAGTGACACTCAGGACTGCCGTGAACACAAACGCCCTCGAGGAGGAGCACTGCTAGACTGAGCATGCTGAAGCAGCCCGGAAATGTGGAGACATGAAGGACAGAGGCAACAGAGACGCAGAGCAGAAGCGGCTTTGCAGCTCCTGAAGCAGTTCCCTAACAAGGGGCAGCACTGTGCTCAAGTTCACATTAGGACCCCAGCTCCTGCACCCTCCAAGTGCCTCCCTCGTGCATGGAGCACACCCAAGCTGGTGGTGTGCACACAGGCCACACACTTACTGTACGCATGTGTGCAGATGCCTTGGGTGTCACACGCCTCCCTCACACTACACACCCATCCCCACACCATACTCTTCTTTCTTCCTGTTTTCCTCCCCAGTGGCATGAAGATGAACATGAATCTGCCCTTCTCAGAATCCATCTGCAAGGTGGCTCCACTAGATTCCAAAGAGATTAAAAGGATGTGCAAAGTAGGATTCAGGTCTACATCTCCTAGGTAGGAGCTAACTATCCACATTACCATCACAAATCAAACACAGAGCCACAAGGGTAAAGATACAGAGCAAAGGCCAGAAGGCCAACCAGAGGGTATGACAATGAATATACCTTTCTACACATGCTCAACCACTACGACAAAAAGGTATCTCGGTACTAACCGTCACCCCCTCCACAGCTCGCATCAGCCCGCCCCCACACCTCTCTCTGGAGCATGATATGTGAACAGTCCTGCTCCCATAAGGGTAGAGGTCAGGTTCACTGCCTTCCCAAGATAAACCACGCCTAACCTGGCTGTCTCCTGCTCAAGACTGGATTTCACTTTCAGACTCGAACCTCACCCACTTCTGAGCTAGTATCCTTCAGGGATAAAGGCCGCTGTCACTTCCTATAGAGATGAAGCAAAACCAATTTCGTGCCTTCAATCAAAGGCAGAGGCAGGTTACTATTCAGAAGTGGCTTTGCCCTTACTGCCTCTTCTGCAGATACTGAGCTCTGAGCTCCTAGGACAGTCAAGGTCAGTGGTCAAATCCCTGAGAATTAGAGGAATAATTCCCCAAGTGAGAACTCATGCTCTTTACCTCCCTCCCTCCACATCACACTTCTCCTTCCTTGTCCCAGGTAACAGTGTATTAGTGACAGGGACCTGTCAATTCTCCCCACACAGCCAAACCCCTCTGCCTATACCATTGCTACTTGATCCCTGAAGTCTCCCTGTCTCCCTTCCTCTGCCCAGTGGCCTCCTCCTTGGTTTCCTCACTGTTATGGTGGCCTCTCCAAACCATTCTCCACAAGGCTGCCAGAGTGGTGATCTCTTTAAGATACAAGTCAGATCATCTCACTGCCTTGGGTAAGAACCTCTCTTGCTTGCTTCCATCTGCTCTAAAGATGACAATCAAAATCCTCAGCACAGCCTACACAGCCTGCACGGTCCAGCCTCGTTTTCATGCCAGTGGCATCTCTTGATTATTTAGAAGTTTCTCCTCACATCCAAGGGCTTCTACACACTCTTTTCTGGGCACAGAACACTCCTGCTTGGCCTGCTCCCCCCTAATGCTTATTCATCCCCACCTCCCCTTTGCTGCCTCCCAGGGAAGGTGAGACACCCACACCAAGGACTCCCATAACACTCTCCACATGCCCAAATACATGTTGAAGGAAGCACTGGCTGACCAGAGGTCCAGGTAGCAAAGAGGCGCAAAACATGTCTGACTGCCTGGCATCTTCCCAGAATGCTCAGGGAAATCTCTCCTCCAGAGAGGGGCAGAAGGCAAGACCTGACATCTGGATTCTGCCTGGTCTTTGGCCACTGGAGCATCAGGCCGCCTCCTCCAGAGTCAGCTGTGCCCTGGGTAGCGCTGCTGTCGTTCCACAAATGCACCTGACTCACACAGGGACTGGGACTGGACCTAAGCTAGGAGCTCTTCTAGTGGCACATGCAGTTCCTGGCTTGCCAAGAGATGATTAAACCTTTCTGTTGGTGGATGCTTAATCACCTGGCATTCTGTGAGACATCTGCAGCATCTCTGTGTCTGCCTTCCAAGAATCCCTGCTGTGAGACAGTGTGTGAGGGCCTCCATTCAGAGCATCTAACACAGGGCTGAAGCAGGGAATAAAGTAAAGGAATTTTTTAAGTGCCAGGGCATAGATTTTCGTTAATGTCTAACATACATGAAAAAATGTATAAGTAAGATGCACACTAGTTAATCAAGATAGGAGATGATCTAAAAACCTAACAGCCTATGTCTATTTGTAGCTACATTTCCAGAAAAACAGGAATTAACTGCATATGAGATTAACTGACAGACTTCAAACAATTTTATAAGTTTCTGTATAACCTCAGCCTCAGTACTGGATGAATCTTGACACTAGTGTTTTCATTTTTCTTCCATCCACCTTATTTTCCAGAGATTAACCTCTGAAGACAGTGATAAACTGAACTACAGTGCCTACATAACACAAACTGTAAAAAGAACCACTTGAGATATTCATCAATAGAACATGGGCCTGAAGCCGTGGATGCCTATCTGGGATCACTTCCCTCTGGGACTCCTGTTTACAATGTTTCTGTCAGATGTTTCCAGAGATAAGGCAAAAAGTCTGGATAACAAGCAAAGATAAACTTGTGATAAGGCTGGAACAGCAGATGTCAGATTGTCTTCCACAAGTAACAAACATACACTCTGAACAAGGCACAGAAAGTAACGTGTGGAATGCAGGGCACAAAGCGTGAGCTTATTAGCGAACAACAATGTATCACATTAATGTTGTCAGTGGAGGAACCCTGGGAAGGACCAGGGAGGCAAAGCTCTGTCCTTGCCATTCATTCTTTTATAAACCTAAAACTGCTTTTACAAATAAAGCATATTGGTTAAAATACTAATAATATCTTTGAAAATCCTAGAGAGGACAAAAACAAGCCAGCTTGGAAGATAATCAGCTCTGGAAAGAAAGGGTGAGCACTAAGCGAGGCTCAGGCTCTGGCCTGGCAGCACGATCCCCCAGGGGCACCTGCTGGTTGGAGTTTAGGCAGGAGGAGTTTGACATTTGTGCAGAAATCCTCAGACAGCCCACATAGGTGAAGACACAGAATGCAGGGCTCTCTGAGTCCCCAGCCAAGATTTGGAGGGTCCCCAGACTGCAGTGTGCATGGGATTTTAAAGCAGGCAGTAGAAGAGAAGAGCCGGAAGAACAGGGACGCTAAGTGGGGATCTTAGCTGCTGCCACCTCCAAAGGGGCAGATTTAGGTGTTTTGGGTTTTTGTTTTGTTTTTTTTTTTTTTTAAATATATTTAGTACAGGTTCTACAGGGTCTTACTGCACAGATCGGCCTCATAGTGATCCTCCTGTTTTCAGCCTTCCAAGCAATGGGATTACAGGTGTGCACCACCAGGCCCGTCTCAGTCGCTCTCTCAGCATGCCCCGCGGGAGGGGCCATCACAGCTCGTGGTGCCAGGGATCGAACCCCAGTCCCCATACTCTGTCTCAGGTGCTTTAGTCCACTGAGCTATCTCACTAGCCCAAGATTTAGGATTTAAGAGCAGCCCTGTTAACTCTTTCTAAGAGCAAAAATCCAAGAATGGTAGCATGCAACATAATCCCAGCACTCTAGGTGAGGAAGAAAAACTGCAAGTTTGAGCCCAGCCTAAGCAACTTGACCAGACTGTTTAAAATAAACAGGGGCTGGGGCTAAAGGTCAGTGCAAAGGCCAAATATTCACTCTCCAGTCCTGAGGGGGGAGGAGGAGAAAGAATGGATGAGGATAAGGAAAATGACCAAGACAATGATGAGGAAGAGGAGGAGCAGGGGGAGAAGAGGAGGGGCACACAGCCCCTAAAATGGGCACAACATAAAGGGCCCTGGAGCTGCTGTACTCCCATCTCTTGGCTCCTCTGGAAACTGCTCAGTCCTACAGCCTTGCTCCTCCACACTGCCGCATGAGAGTCAGGAGTAGCCTCCTCCCTCTGCAGCATGCGGGAGCCTGAAGCAGTTTCTAGACAGCAAGCGAAGTTGCTTGGTCTCTCCCAAGCTCCAAGCTTCTATGTGCTTCCCAACCCTCTCCCTGGGATCCCAAGCCAGGCCTGGTTTCCATTCTATACTCTGTCCAACTCCTTAAAGTCACACCATGTGTTTTCTTCAACATACACAAAATTATTTAAAAAAAAAAAAAAAAAACACCTAACAGCCTGTGTCTAGAAGTCATAGGCTGTGAGGTACACATATCAGTGAGTCCTTACCAGGGCTCTACCCTGACACGTTCCAGACACATACAAACAGGAGCTGAGGACTTTAAATTCAGAAGGCACTGGAGACTTGCACTGAAGATTATTTACAAAAAAAATTTTTTTTTGTAAATGTACAGCATGAGGCCAGGCATGGTGGCATATGGCTGCGATCCCAACACTCTAGGCAAAAACATGACAAGTTTGAGACCAACCTGGGTAACTTAGTGACGCAGGGAGACCAAGTTTCAAAACAAAAATGAAAAAAAGCTGGCAAAGGCTCTGGGTCCAGTTCTCAGTAGTGTGGGTGGATGGATGGATAGATGGATGGATGGATGGGCGCATACGTGAAAGAAACAAACAAGGAGAGGGAGAGTAGGGGATGGAGGGAAGGAAAGAACTTAACATCTGAAGGGCTGAACATCGCTATAAGGCTAATGAATGTTCACTATTATGACCCCACCTTCCTCGGGTTATCCTGTCCCTGTCCTTCCCAGCATTGAACACCGTCTGCCACAGTGGCTCTAGCTGATCACATGGTTACTATTCATCTTCCCCCGTACAATGTGAGCTCCTCGGGGACTGGGACTCCTTCCTCTCATTCTGTATTCCCAGCTCTTAGAGCAGGGCCTAGCTGGGGATGTAGCTCAGCAGTACAGTGCCTGCCTGGCAGGTATAACATCCTGAGTTTGATTCTTGGTGCGAAAAATAAATAAACAAGCAAACAAACAGGTCCTAGAAGAGGAAACTCAAATATCTGCTGAATCAGTGAGGAGAGTGTGGCACACAAGGAAGTTAAGTGCCCCACCCAAGGACATATCCGTTCATAGCAGAGCCAGGCTGGGAAGCCGAGAGACTCCAGGCCAGTGTCCCCACTCCAGAGAGAAAGTCCTTCCCTGCCTGCCTGTGTGCAGTTGAGTGTCCTGCTGAGCAGGATTATGAATGTGACCTGGGTGAAAGTTCTCGCCTCATTTAGCATGCAACAAAGCAGCATTAACTGCGGCAGGGCAGGAGCGGCCCCAGATTCCAGGGCACTCACTCAGTCAGTGACCTTCTGCTAACCAAAGAGGGGGAGGGCAAGAAAAGAGACAAGTGGCTTCATCATCGTGTCTCACTCCCACTTCTGGGGTGTGCTCTGCACCCTCTAGGTGCTGAGGTGACAGCCACAGGGGCAGGAGCCAGGAGCACCCAGGTCCTTGCTCTCATCTGTAACTGAGACAGAAACCCCTCCCCCACTCCCACATGCTCACACATGCAAGGGGCCCAGAAAAGCTCCCAAAATGCTAGAGACGCAGCTGCAAGGCGCATCTTTATTTATTTGTAGCCTAAGAGGAATGAGACACTTATATTTCTTCCTCTCTCTCCCAGCCCATCTGAAAAAGGAAGTACTATCTGAGGGCCATCTGACATGACTGTGTCACCACTGATCAGGAGCTCAGCAGGGTCATTGAATGTGCCAGTGATCACAGCAGAATCCTTCCTGTTCCTCTACATTAACGGCTGGGTGCAGAATAATCAAAATAATCATGGTGACCTATCCTTAGGTTAATGCTATGCAATTCTTGAAAATGAATGGGGGGGGGGATGGGATCCCATACAACATGCCCATAGGGGAACTGCCTTTTGGATCTTTTAGTCTCCATGAATGAAAGTGTGATGCGCTGACTTGATTACTCATCTTTCTTATAAAGACACAGAGAAACAGTGCAGAGAAGAGAAGAAAGCAGAGAGGCAAGGAAACTGTTCTGGCCTTTCAACTGTTGGCTCTCGAGTGAAAGCCTCAGCTCTGTAATTAAGATCTCTGGCTTGTGCCACAGAGGCAGATGTGAGGCGGCAGCCTGAGCAGGGCCACTTTCTGCCTACCCACCTAGAAAAAAATAAAAGAGAAAAAGAGAAAAAAAGCCAAAGAGAAACACTGACAAAACTGTGCAATAATTAAATGGTCTGTGAAATAACCAGGTAAGCCAGAAACAGAGACGTAAACAAAGAACACCATGAAATCAATAGGGAAGCTAGATCAACAGTGGGAGCTTATATGCCACTCCCTATCATTTGATCCAACCCTTCATTTTCACAGAAGGGACAATTGAAGGTTAGAGAAAGAATGAAAACATAGCTTGTGAGTGGTGGAATCAGAATGAATGTGGGTCTCCCTCCCCAGCACTGCCACACGGATACCGCAGTGGGAAATAAGCAACCAGGGTGAATACAAACCAACACCCCATTAGGGGCTAAATTCAAATTGAACTGGATGAGGACACCTGTACATAGGCACTCAACTGGGCATACAAAACAAAGGAGTGATCTATTGCAGGACTCCAAAATTTGAAGGTATCCTAACTGGTTAACTCACAAGATCTTTTTTTTTTTTTTTTTTTTTTTTTTCAGAACGGGGATTGAACTCAGGCCCTTGTGCTTGCTAGGCAAGCACTTATTCTACTGAGCCATCTCCC
>NDGN011441727.1:0-10693 GCA_002564285.1 Tympanoctomys barrerae
TATATATATATATATATATATATATATAATCTCCTCAGCAAATTATGGAAAACACAGAAACAACTTTAAGGAAAGTCAATTCAAGTATTCTGACTAAAACTTTCACAACAGTAGCAGATTTGAAGGATAAACAGTGGTAACGAGAGAAGCAATGGAAACTCTTGGAATCTTATGTGCTATCAAAATTATTTATTTGTAGAAAATGAGAGTGCCATTATTTTTTAAAAAGCAATTTCCTCTGCTTGGCAATAATAAATAAATCATTTTATTATAAATGAGTCTAAAGTCAATGCTTTCAAATTAGAAAAAAATCAATCCACAATTTTTCCTTAAGAAAATTTATATTTTTGATGAATAACTCATAAGTTTTAAAATATTATTTCTTATTACCCTCATGAGTAGTAGACTGTATTGAACACAAAATGCTAAACAATGTTTGAGATTAAGAGACAATTAATTAAATTTAACACAGTTAATGAGTCAACTGAGGGTAACATAAATACTGGGATAGAATAGCTTAAAGAGATGTTAGAAAGATGCTTTAAGAAAGTGAAGTTGAAATTAGCTATTTTAATTAGTACGAAGACATTTTATTTCCTCAAAGTTAACAAAAGTATTAGTGACAGTTTATTTTATCAGGCAGAAAAAATAGTAAAAGGAAAATGTTCTATCTCATTTGAATTCTGTATCATTAAATCACTATTCCATGCTTAAAGACAAGGACAAAAGTAATTATTTATAGACTAAATTTCATTTTCATTTGGGAAACTATCAGGTATAGTTTGAAATGTCCAAAGGGAAAAAGTACCATGAAATAGGAAGGAGTTTTAATCCATACTAAGTAGTCTTAAGCCCCACAGGATACATTAAATGTCCCTTGAGAGCTACACTATTTAAAAAAAAAAGGAAGCAAAGAAAGAAGACAGAGAGACAGAGAGAGAGAGAGAGAGAGAGAGAGAGAGAGAGAGAGAAACTGTAATATATTCCAACCTAATGAATCAACATCACCTGACAAATAATTTGCCCAGAGTTCTTTCTCTATTTTTTTTTAAATGTATTTGGTATAGGGACTCACTATACAGCTTGGATTTGGTAGTGATCCTCCTGTTTTCAGCCTCCCCAGGGCTGGGATTACAGGTGACCGCCACCATGCCTGGTCTTGGTGGCTGGATCAGCATGCCTGGGGACAGGCCAGTGTGATCCATGGTGCCAGGGACTGAACCCTGGTCTCTGAGCTTACCTAAGAAGGTGATTTGTCCACTGAGCTATGTTGCTGGTCCTCCATCTTTCTATCCAGTGGCACAGTCAGGCTAAAAAGAGCAGCAGTAAGAGGAAGTGGCACTCCTGGAGGGGGTCTGTCCTGTGCTTCAGTGCTCACAGGCCTCTGCGACTAAGCGAACAGAAGCATCACCCATGCTAGAATCCTTGCTAACTGTCAAAAGCAAAGCCTGATATACTAAAATAATTTTTTTATGAGCAGAATATATTTATTAAGGGAAAGAAAGCTTCTGTCCAAGACAGGGACAATTGGGGGGCCCCAAGTTGGTAAACCCTCAAAACTTTTTATATTTTTAATTTTTTAAATTTTTTTTTGAGGTTCAATCACCAGGGATTGAACTCGGGACGCGCTTGCCAGGCAAGTGCTCATTCTACTGAGCTGTTTCCCCGGGACCCTAAAATAATTTTAAAATGATAAACAATCATATACAAATTCAGGGTTTTCCCGTTAGTTTAATAGATGCCGTGTGCACTCTTGTAAACCCCCTAATAATTGACTGGGGTCAGGGCGTCCAAAGAGATGACCCTGCATATTCCCAAGATGACTTCATGGGGCGCTGGTACTTAGAAAATGCTCTTTATGATCTGCTTTCCAGCTGACCTTTCCAATCCTTTTAATTACTTGCACAGTAAGCACTGAAAATCAAGCCTGACTAAATCAAGGAAACTGAAGGGAACAGATGAAATTTTCATTCCAAGGAGCACAGCCAGCAAGAAAGTAGGAGCGGAAACCATGTCGAATGTGAGCCAGGTGGAAAACTGTGTAAATTTGTAGTGGGACAGCTCAGTATCAAGGAAGTGGATTTGTTCAGCTTGACACCAAGAGTAATTGAAGAGATAGGAGTCTTCCTGAGATTATTGAGACTCTTGACACTTGAAATATCTCAACAGGTAAAATATGAGGTGGCTGCGATATTTATTGGACTATTCAAATATCAGATGGACTCTTGAAAAATTCTTGTATCAAGGTTCTATGCTCTCACTCTGAAACTTTTAAAACAAGAAAATTTAAAATCTTTAAAGTTGTGTTTTTAAAAAATATTGGTGAGGCTCAATTTTTATTTTTAAGGACAAATGAAGCACATATGAATTCCTTTAAAAAATCACTCAATTTATTGCTGAATTTTTACATAGTATTTACAATGTTTCCTCCTAGAAGATATTCTACAATATTCTCTGCCATTAAAGAGAATGTTACTGAATTTCCTATTAATTTTTTTCCCTTAAGGCCTGTTATGTCGAATTGAGAAACTGAAGACAAATTGCCTTTGACCATACAAAGTAAGCAGTTAGCTACAGATGATAAGCCACTGAGAAGAAAAGAAAATTTACTGAGTAAAAAATGATTCTTTTTCTTAATAGCTATACAAGAGCCTGAACTACGGAGATGATCTCCACTCTAGGGCAGAAAATAATTATTTTCTGTACAGGATCTTTACACAAGCAAATAATCAGCAATCTCTGTATGAGTCACTGGATGAAATAAACCAGCTAAAAGGAGATTGATCATAAGAAAAATTTGGGAAAATATAATTTATATTTAGTTCGGCTAACCATATTACACATGTGGCTTGTTGTACATTTTCAGACTGTACTATGGCAGTTAAGTGACATTATGCAATCCTGAATCATATCAGGACACTCCTACCATTGATTACAGTAGAGTAACCTGGTTTCATAGGTACTGTTGTTTCCATGGACTCTGCCATTCTTTTGCTATTCAACATCCAAACCATAATTTTCAGTTTCATCTCTTTGTATTGCTGTCAGGACTGAGCTTTGAAAATGCAAATGCACTTGTATTCATCTAAGTACCCCTCATCTCCTTGTGGACACAGACCAAGCTCACTCTAGCATGCATATCCTAGTACATCCTGTCTTTGTCCTGTCATTGTATTAGCCCTGTCACCTTTTCTTGTTCTACTCCAGCCATGTTGGATTCTACTGGGTGACCCATCTCTCTCTTGCTATAGAGATTTTCCATACGTAGATGTCTCTCCTTCCTTTCATGGATCTAACGGCTACCTTCTTTTCAGGGTTCATTTTAAACATCATCTTGTTTGGAGAGAAGATTGAAGACAGATATTCAGCAAATGTATGTTGACTAAATAGATGTTTGTTAAATCTATGTCACTTATAATCAGTGATTTCACCACAGAGTCAAAACCAGTTGAAGATAATAGGTCAATTACATTTCCATCTAGTTTGCTTCTGTTTAAAATACAAACACAAGTACACACATTGCATACTTCCACTCACATCTGTCTTCAAATTTTATAGAAATAAAATTTTGGGGGCTGGGGAGATGGCTCAGTGGAATAAGTGCTTGCCTGGCAAGCACAAGGACCTGAGTTCAATCCCCCGTTCTGAAAAAAAAAAAAGAAAGAAAATTTCGGAGCTTCACATCTCTCATTTCTCAGCTCATTACATGTTTGCTTTTATGTCTCTCATTTCACCTGTCACTGCTGTGCAATATTTGGGTATTGTGAAGAGACTAACTGGTATTTCCTGCTCCCCTCCTAGTGCTCAGGGACTGGAGTCTCTGTGTCATGCGGGAGACAGCTTTGTTTCTACAGAGGAAATGCAGACAATACCCTCATCAAGATTCAGGGAGGAGAATCTGGACACTCAGACAAAGGAGTGTCATTTAAGTAGAGCTCTGATAAATAACACCTGTCCAAGTGGCACACCCTGAAGATTCTGCTGTGCATCCCCAATTATTAATTAGTTGGTAAAACAAAGAAACTATTTGAGCACAAGACTTGTTGTTGTGCAAACTGTGACATTAGGGCCTGGACTTCCTGCTCAAGAAGGTTGCCTTTCTCCCACCCCACATAGGCCAAAGTAGATACAGAATAAGAGGACTAACAGAGATGAAAAGTCACATGACAATGCTTGTGACTGATTGGTTGAATTCAGATTGAAGAGTGCAGGAAAAAGTGTTAAGACCTTTGCCTGTTCAGCAGGCTGTGACTGCACCAGCTCTGATCTATGTCTACTCAGCAGTGTTGGTCCTGCCTGAAGCATACAGAAGTTCTGTGGTAGTCATTTAAGCAACTAATGAGGAAAATGGACACAAAAATATTCCTATCTGAGGGTCAGCCAGCCAGTTCAGTGGACTAAAGCGCCTGCTTAAGCAGAGCACAGTGGCCAGGTGTGGTCCCCAGCCTGCCGTGCAGGGCCCGCCCCCAGGGTGTGCTGAGACAGCATTGAGATTGGTCGTGGTAGTGCCCCATAATCCCAGCTCTTGGGAGGCTGAAAAAAAGCTTGCAGTTAGAGAAGAGTGGCACGTAATGCAGTAAACTAAAAAAAAAAAAAAAGAGAGAGAGAGAGAGAGATAGAAATGCAGGCCATGATGCAAGCAGAGGACTATACAGTGCAAGGTGAATTCTGATTATGAGGGTGAGCAGATACCTCAGCCAGAATTTGGCATCAGAGGTCATTATTGCAAAACCATATGGAAGAAAAGAGGTAAAGAGAAAGAAAAACTAGGTAAAATGAGCAAAGAATTAGATATGAAATTGTTCTAATGGTTAGTGAAAATCAATTTAGGAAATAAAAGTACTCTCTTATACCTGAAACAAGGAATGTTGAAACAGAAAGATTTGGAAAGAAGCTTACAAACGTAGCTTTGGGACTAATCGCACTAGACCTTAAGAGCTTGCAAATAAGGCTAAAACTTTTATTAACATACTGCAAATGATACAGAGCATGTGTTCTGATAAGAAGAAAAACATGTTTTCAGAGTATGTAATTCATTCAGTGGATAATCCTTTGAGTATTATCTTATTATTCTTATTTCTGAGACAAAATATCCAACATCCAAAACTGAAGGGAAAAAGTTCTATTTGAGCTTATAGTTTGTAGAGGATCCAGTCTGTAGTCAGGAGCCCCCAGGGCATGGGCATTGCAGAACAGGCAGGGGGCATCAGCAGACAAACAGCAGCAACAAGAAGCTAGTACTTTCCTGATCCCGTTATAGTCCTTTATTTATTTTTTTTTAATTTTTTTTTTTTTGGTACTAGAGCTCAAACTTGCCAGGCAGATGCTATGTCACTGAGCTATCTTTCCTGGGCCAAAGAGCTCTCTCTCTGCCCCCCCCCCTTTGGTGCTGGGGACTGAACTCAGGACCTTGCTTTTGCCAGGGAGGTGCTTATTCTCCTGAGCTATCTCCCCAGTCTTTTCTGTTATATTTCATCTAGGCTGTAAACCTGTTGGCAGATAACTTCTACATCCAGGTGGAGCTTCCATTATTCCATTACTCCTTTAAATCTAGCATCAGCTCCATAATCCATGTTCAGATACTGAAGTCCAGCCACTCTTGAAACTCTCCACCTACAAGTGTTCAATGCTTTGCGTGGACAGCTAGATATAACAAGTATTATAGTTCAGGTGCTTTCCAAGAAAATGAGTATGTTTTTTCTCTTACGGATTTTATATTCTGTAGAAGATGACAAGGACTATATACATGTCAGTGAGAGGTGGGAACAGTTATGCAATTAAAAAGGCCATTAAGTTAAGGTGATAGAAGTGGGAACTTACTTTCTCAGGCTCATGAGTCTAGGAGTTACCCATGAAAGTACTTCTTCCACTCATTTTTATCTTCCTCCATATTGACCCTGTCTCATGGAGTATGAACTACTGATAAGTTAGGAATGATAACATTTTATTTTAATACTTTTCTGTTTTACTCTTTGGCCCAGCCTATCTAATATCCGTATACTCTTTTCTACCACTTTCCTTGCAATAAACCACCCAAGCATCTTTTTACACCTGAGAGTTTATGTCTGAAAACTAAACACAGTCTTAAAATTTGGGGTGAATGTAGTTCAGGCTGGAAAAGAAGAGTGTGCCTCACTCTAGTCTTAACACAAGCCAATCTCCTTTGATTTTGTTTCTTATGTGATGAGGGACCTTGTATCATTATCTCTGTGGTATCAATTTTAAGTGGCCTCCTGCATTACTGGCCAAGTCTTCTGTATTTCTAAAGAGTAAAAATAGGATTTCATGCAAGATTTTGGACTTCTATTTGTTGGAAATTGATTTTAGAATTAAGTGTACCATGCTTTTCAAAGGAGCAACAATATAAACAAAATAAAAGCAAGCATGTGACAGAAAGAGTCAACACTAAGAATTAAGTATCCCTCAGAACCACAAGAAATGAAATCTGTTGTTTACTGCAATAGGCTGAGCAGGGGATGGTGAGGAAGTCAGTTTCAGACAAGTGGAAATTAAGGATGAATGGGTTCAAGAAAGGAGAGATGAGGCAGAGCCCAGGTTTCACCATTGGGAGAAGGGCAGTTTCTTGAAAGGCACCAGCAAACCCACAGAAAGAGCAGGCTCAAAGAGGAGGAGGACGACTTTAAGCCTGCTTCCGGCAAACTGTGCTCACCTGCGGGCTCTGGCGTTGACTGACACTCCTGCTACTTGTGCACTGGCGCCCTCTGTTGGTACAAAACATAGTGAATGGAACCCGAATGTGCTGATGAATTGAGGTAAATCTCAAGGTCTAGAGAAAATGCTACTAAATAATAGGAATGAAGAATGTTAATCGGATAAGAACAGTAGCCAACTGAATTGTGAGGGATTTTACACAGGTTCCAGAGGCTGCAAATGTTTTGTTACTGAAAAGCATTTTAAATTAGAATCTATTAAAATGATGGGTAGATCTTTCCAAAGCAGAAGAATAAAACTACTAATCTTCCTTCAAAGTAAATGATTATATGATCTCATGAGAAAAGATTAAATTCTACTTAAGTATAATTCCTGGTTAATATAAATGTGAATTAAAATGCAGGGTTTAAAATATAAAAAGGATCATTATTCTGATTCCATAAAATTTGTAGTAAATAATTATGGATAATGAAAGTATTTCAGTGTTTTTAAAAATATGGTATTAATAGACATAAGAGCTGTAGTCAAGTTATGATATTTACATTTGGTTTCCAATTATTAGTTCGCTCTAGAAAGGATATTTATTCTCAGCAGTGAGGAATATAAGTTCTCATAGAATATATGCATATTTTCATTTTGATTTAAAGCTTTAACATGAATTGCACTAATGTCAAATGTACTAACAATGTGGAAACATTTTTAGCAAATACAACAGTAAATGACAATGCACATACGATGAAGACTAGCCAGTCTGAGTTTTAAAAGATATTTCTTAAATATAGCCATATAATATTTAATCTAAAGCTACCCATTTTATCATAAAAGTTATCATACATAAAATTTCTGAACATTTTGTGTGTTACATTGGAATAAGTAAATTACTGCTAAAAAAAGTGGAGGGTAGAAGGCAGGATACCTTAATAATTGTCTTCTACTTCACCTTCCTCTTAAAACTAACCATTTTGTACTGGGGAGATAGCTCCATAGGCTAAGCATCTGCCTGGCAACTGCAAGAACCCCTGCTGGATTCCCAGGTACCACAAGAGGTGTGGGCCACCAAAACCAGGTGTGGTTATGCTCATCTGTAATCTCAGTGTTGGGGAGGCTGAGACAGGATGATCACTGTGAGTCCGAGCTACGTAGTGATACTCTGTGCCAAATAAATAAATAAATAAATAAATAAATGTAACCATATTTAGCAGGTCTTATTTTTAGCTTTTGTACAACTCTGTGCCTCACTATGATAGCAGTCATTTAAATATGATAGTAAAGATTTCAGTCAGGGTTCAGATAACTGCATATATCATGTATTGTATAAAGACATAATGAATTCATTTACTTTGTTTTCATTTTTATTTTTCATGTATTTAGTACAGGGTCTACAGGATCTCACTACACAGATCTGACTCCTAGTGATCCTTCTCTTTTCAGGCTCCCCAAAGCGGGGATTATAGGCTTGCCCCACCACTCCCAGTCTCAGTTGCTGTCTCAGCATGCTCTCAGGGTGGGGCTGGCAAGGCAAGTGAAGGGATCAAACCCTCTGTCTGCATTTGCCTAAGCAGGCCCTTTAATCCTCTGAGCTTTCTGGACGGCCCAATCAAGAAAATTTGTATTTGTTTCCAGTCTACCATTAACTAGATAGATGCTTAGTTCTGTTCAAATGTACTTATATATGTTTTAATTTTAGTGTAGTGATACTTTTCAATCTCATAGGCTTGAATAAAAGCATAAAATTGCAAAATTTATGTATGTAGATGAAGTTTTGAAATATCTGACTTTTCATGATCAACAAGCTTGACATTGATTGCTATATGATTAAGAAAAAAGTCTCAAATAATTGAAATGAGAAATAAAAGCAATGTAACTGCCAATTTTGCAGAGACAAACTTATGATAAGAGTACTGTGAACAATTATGTGCAAACAAATTAAAAAATTAGTTGAGATAGACAAATTCTTATAAATATACAACAGATAAGAGGGTATACATAATTATGAAACCTAAGCAAAATTTTAACCATTAAGAATACTGAAAATTGAATCAATAGTCTCCTGGGAAGCCCTGTCCCCGGAGGACCAGATGGCTTTATGGGAAATTTCTATCGCATATTTAATGAATTAAAGCAAATTTCTCTCAAATTCCTTCAAACAGTCAAAGAAGATGGAACACTTTTAGAATCATTCTATGATCAGTATTATTCTGATACAAAAGCCAAAAGAAAAACATCACAAAGAAACTATAGATTCCAATCTGAATACTCTCAATTCCACCTCACAATCACAGGATTACACAGAAAGACTGAATGAGCTTTGTTTATGGAATATCAGTATGGTTCAGTGTATATGAATCAATAAATATAATTAATACCTATATATTAAGAAAAATGCAGTTTTAAAAACTGCATGATTATCTCAACTGATGCAGAAGAAAACATTTGATCAGATCACACATTCTTTCCTTATTATAAACAAAGGGAAAAAAAAGAAGGAAACAATATAGACTATATAAGAAAAAGTGACAGCTCACATCATATTTAATGGTGTAAGACTGAGAGTTTTACCTCTAAAGTTAAGAGGAGACAGACAAGAATATGTTCTTTAATCACTATAAGTCTTACCCAATATTGCAAATTCTGCTAAGAGTATTTAGTATAGAACATAAAATAAAAGGTATTCAAGTTAGAAAACCAGTAAAAATATCTCTTCATATACCACATGATCTTTTAGAAGGCACTAAATATGCCCTAAAATTCCTGCTACAATTAACAAATAAATTCAGCAACTTTGCAGAATACAAATTCAACACAAAAATAAATTATATACCTATATATTAAAAATGAAAAATTGAAAAGAAAATGAAGAAAACAATTGCCTTTAAAACATTATCAAAAAGACTAAAGGCACAAACTGAACCAAAAAGGAAAAGGAGTTATGAAACTAGAAATATATTGAAAGAAGACATGAGTAAGTGGAAGGATGTCAGTTTTCATGAACTGGAAAGGTGATGCTGTTGACGTATCAGCACTACTCAAAGTTATCTACACATTTGATATGATCCCTATCAAAATCCTAACCACAAATATTTTTGTAAAATCAGAAAATTAATTCTAAAATGCATATTGAGACTCGAGGTATTCAGAGTAGCCAAAATAATCTTGGACAAGAAAAATAAATTTGGAGATATCACATTTCTGGGTTTCAAAACTTATCGCACATTAATCAAAACTGTGGATGTTGGCATAAAGGCACACAGATACACTTGGAATAAGATAAAGAACCTAAAAATAAATGGTTACATACCTGGTCAGATGATTTTCAGCAGGGTGCCATGACCATCCAGTGAGGGAAAGGACAGTCCTGTCAGCAAATAGTACTGGGCAAACTGGATACCTACAAGCAAAGGAATGAAGTTGTACAGTTATGCATCATATATAAAATATTAATGTAAAACTGAACGAAGATCTAAACATGGGAGCTAAATGTACAAAACTCTTTGATTTAGGGAGAAAGTTTCAGGATATTTGATAACAGACTAAAATATTCAAGGTATGTTCAACAAATATGATGTATGCTTAAATCTTAAAACTTATTGCAATAGAAGACATATTCTATTAATCCACCTCAAAATATGCCACCCTGCCTTGAATACACTCAGCCTATCATTCTTGTCACTTTCTGAAGTAGTTCTGAAAGTTCTCTTTCATGAGAGTCCTTAGTTGAGTTGTGGCTGGATTACTGTCTTGAATTAATTCAAAATGTTTATCTTTTATGGTTATTTTGTTATCTGGAAAAAGCCAGGAGATGCACAGTGCCAGACTAGACCTGAATAATAAGATGATTGAGAACACACCAAATTTTTATATTTGACAGAAATTTCTGTGCATGTTTTGAACAGATTTAGAACAAAGAAAAAGCTGTAAGAAGACATTCATGAAAAGGACTTCTAAAAATGTTTCAGTGTCGTAATTTATGGAATACAATGAAAGCAGTTCTCAGAAGGAAATTCATAGCTGTGAACTCACA
>NDGN011441730.1:0-10593 GCA_002564285.1 Tympanoctomys barrerae
TTGTTATATCATCCATTCTCCATAGTGCTTGGGACATGTAAATGTTCCATATGGAAAGAACAAATGTTATGTTACGTTCTTGTGAAGAGACTGCCTTACTGTACCCTCACAGTAAGGCAGTCACAGATGTGGGAGGGGTACACACCTCAGCTTATGCCAGGCTCCATAGGCTTCAGATTCCTTTGGGAAGGCTCGGCACTTAGAAAGGAGAAGAGATGATCCTACAAATAAACAGCAGGTCGAGAATAGTACAATACATGCAAAGGAGACCGAAGAGTAGATGTGCAGACGTTAGGGGGTTCTGCTGAGGTCGTTTCCTTTTCTGTACTCCCAGGAAGCAAATAGCTGGGCACACAACCAGTGACAACAACTTCTGTGTTTCTGAATAAATCCTCTGTGCCTTCCCAGAAGGAAGAGAAACACTTCTGCACTGTGCGAGGGCCCCCACAAAGGGGAAGCCCCGGTGCCTTCTGCTTCCTCTCTCTTTACTGGGGCAGGAAATAGTCACCATCTTAGAGGACTGACAAATTTCCTTTTAAATTGCCATCCAGGGACAGAAGCTACCAGTGAGGAGAGGTGTTAGAAACCAGGTAGATGAAATTTCCAAGAGTGAGTTGTGTCATTTCCTAGACAGCTATTTCTTAGGCAATTTTCCCTGATTTCCTTTCAAGGAAAAATAGTGATGAAGTGCCGGTCTATCATACAGTGTCTCTGTGTTTGTAAGTTTCTAATTTAAAAGTCTAAGCTATCTGTATGTCCTCCATTAAATCTCAAATTGAAAAGTTCAAAATTTATCCTGCGAAGATGGTAGCAAAAACAATAAACCTGTTGATGTTAAGGAATTGGTTAGATTAATTATTACATAGCCACAAAATGAAATAGTGTACAATTACATATGAAGTAAATATATATAATGAGGTTATAAGGTGATGCAATCTCGCTAGATGTCAGTGAAGAAATCACTATTTTTATTAGCATATGTCAGTATATTTTGGGGATTGCTACACACACATATGGTATCTTAACAGAAGGCTCTCTTGAAACCCCAATTTTACCCTGTATCAATTAATCTGTAGATTTCAAAGTGACACATCACTTTTCTCATTGTTAGATTGGAGATTACTCTTTTAGGGTAGAAGTACTTTGTATGGTGGCTGTCCCTCGGAATCATCCTCATGCCACCAGCACTTCATAGATACACATCATTTGAAAGGTTGGAACCTCAAAACTGCCTGTAAGATAAGCAGAGGAAAAGCTGAAAGTGTCACTCAGTGGTGGGTCATTTGCTTAGAATGTGCAAGGCCCTGGGTTCAGTCTATGGCACCAAAAAAGAAAAAAAATGTGGGGCACACTGCTACCATTTGGTAAATGAAAATCTCAGACAGTTTCAAACACCTACTGCCAACCTCAGAGCTAGCAATTGCGGAAGACTATTTGTCTTTCTTTAGATTAATCAACTCAATTTTGTTAGCACCAGTTCCTCAACATATATTATTGATTAATTCTCATTACTCAAATACACAGAAAAATAATTCACAAACCCAAAGATCAAATAGTAGAAGTTATATTATTGGATATATCTTTCAGAGTCCAGAATACTTGGTTGAGCTATATGTAATACTCCTTTCTTAGGACCAAGGTGATGGAAAAATGGAATTAGTTCATTCACTCATATAATCATGCAATAATGTAAATATTTATTGATTGCCAATATTATGCTGGAACCTGCAGTGGATGTTGATGCTACTGGTCAGAGCAGCTTAACTGGGTTAAAATATGTGACAACTGCAACTTGAAGGAGAAGCTTTTTTTTGGTTCATGCCTCAGAGGTTTCGGTTCCAACTGTCTCCAATGCAGAAATACCACATACAATGGCAAGGTGGACAAAGGCGGTCATTGCATGGCAGCCAGGAGACAGAGGCGCAGTGAAAGCAACAGAGAAAGATCCACCTGTGACAGGGAAAGCCCTAGCGACCTGCGTGCTCTCACCAGGGCACGCCTAGTAGCGCCTTCAGCTACGGTGCCTCAACGGATGCTCCACATCGCCTGATGGTCTAATCACCTTCTAAAAGCTCCATCTCTGAATATATGAGCCTGCCCAGGAAGTTGCTGAGCACCTTACAAAGGGAAGGCAGACTTGCAAAAAATATTACAGTTGGTCCTCATCCACATTCAACAGATCTGATGCCACGTGTGTAACTTCTGGTTCTTCCCCGAATCAAAATGACCATGAAAAGCAAAAGTTTTGAATTAATAGGTGGAGACCAACTGTTTCAGAAAGTGGCAAGAACGATGGAATAAGTATGTGTGAAGCAAAGAGGAGGATGCTGAGGTCGAATGGCGACAATGATCTTTTCCTGAAATAAGTTTTGGGAACTAAATATTCATGCTTTTAAAGCATAATATACACTTTCCTTTAGACTGTGGGGTTCTATTTTGCATGTGCAGCTTCTTTTAAAAATTATTTATTTATTTATTTGGTACAGGGTCGTGCTAGATTGGACTTGGAGTGATTTTCCTGTCTCAGCCTCTGCAGTCCTGGGATTACAGGCATGGGCCACCACGCCCAGTCTCGGTGGCTGGCACAGCATGCAGTACCAGGGATCGACCTTGGGTCCTCGCCTTACCAGGCAGGAGCTTAGATTGCTGAGCTATCTCCCCAGCCCTATATATGCAGCTTCTTAATGATTTGGGCTATAGATCAGATATAATATATGTGACCTTTGTTACCTCCCGTCACCATGCAGCTCTTCAAAGAATTTTGTTCATTATAACATGTATTTTATTCTTGGGCTGTCTTTCTAAAATGGGAGTGCTGAATCAAAATGAATCGAAACAGATCTTTTTTGTGTACTCTGAATGCATTTTTCTGAAAAGCTACCATTTTTCAGTGCCACCAGCAATATTTCCAAATGTCCTCGTACTGTTGCATTTTTGTCCTTTATTTTTATTTCTGCTAATTTAATTGCATGATGGCTAGGAATACCATGAAATGTAGATATATAGTCCTTTCCTCTTGTTCCTCTTTCTAAGTGGGATTTTTGCCTGCTCTGCTGAGCCACTCACTGGACCTGATTGAGACAACAAGAAGAAAAACAGAAGATGCTGACAGTGGAATGATTATTTCTTTGAGAAAGGCACAGAACTAACTGCAAAACACCAAGTATACACACTGTACAATTAAGAGAAGTTAGGCAGAAGACGGGGCAAAGAAAAAATAGAAATAGGGGGACTAGAGTATTAACAGAGTTTTTAAAGAAGTGTTGGAAGTAAAAGCTGCTATTCTAAGTGCGAGAAAGATACCAAGGAAATTTGCCTTTGTAGGGCTGGCCAGACAGCACAGCGGACTAAAGCGCCTGCTCAGGCAGAACGCAGGGGCCGGGTTTGATCCCTGGCTTGCTGTGCCCGCCCTGCTCCTAGCGTGCGCGGAGACGGAGACGCGAAATGAGACTGTGCGTGGTGGCGCGCGCCTAAAATCCCAGCGTTTTGGGAGACTGAAAACAGGAAAACCACTACAAGTCCGATCTAGACTCCAATCTATGTAGTGAGACCCTGTAGACCCTCTCCAAAATTAAAAAAAGAAAAGAAATTTGCCTTTGTGCTGTGTGATGAAATCTCTTCTCTTTAAATGTATTTAGGAAAGAGATCACCTTCCCCATGAATACTGCAGATGCTGACTTATGAATATATATGAGGTATGCTAATACATAATGAATATTTAAAATTTAAAATTATTATACCAAACAAACTTTGCCATCAATCCTCCTCAAAACCATTGCCCTCTCTTCAGACACACTTAGTTCATCATCCTTGCCATCTGCAATAGTTCCACAAGTTCACTTTCATGTCTTTAATTGTGCTGTTGTGGCCACCTTGATGCCCTGCATCGATTCAAAACCTTTCCATGGTCACTTCTTCCTCTTCTTCCTCTTCTTTCTCTTCTTCCTCTTCTTCCTCCTCTTCTTCCTCTTCTTCCTCTTCTTCCTCTTCTTCCCCCTCCCCCTCCCCCTCCTCCTCCCCCTCCCCCTCCTCCTCCTCCTCCTTTTTCTGCAAAGCTTTATTCCAGAGGGGCTCACTCCTTCTTGGCAGCTGCTTTCCTCACGGCAGCCAGCACGTTGCTCAGCTCCTCACGCTTCCTCTTGGCATGGATATGCGTCCCCACCCTTTTCTTGATGAATTTGAGGGTGTGTTTGTCCTTGGAAGCCTTGGGCAACTCCATGGCGCGCCACTTGGGGGCGAAGCCGCACACCTCCCGGATCATGTCCCACCTGAACTTGGTGTGTTTGGTGAGGCATCCACAACGGCGGCTGTGCCTCGGTTTGCTCACATTCGTAGTCACTTGGTGGCCCTTGTTGAGGCCCACGGCCAAGGGATAGCGTAGGGCCATGGCTACTGTTCTTCAGTGGTTACTGTGGCAGAAGCTCCATGGTCATTTTGATTTGGGGAAGAGTTAGAGGTTGCATGGGGCCAGATCTGGGGAATAAAGAAGGGTGAGGACCCAGTGTAATGCTTTTATGGGCCTGTGTTTCTGTTGGAATTGAAATAGCACTTAGCAGCGTTTACTATGTTTGTTACCGTACCTGGAAAAGACAGTCATGAACAAGGACTTCCAGAACTGCTTCCAAAAGTGGCAGGAATAATGAGATAACTATGTTCAAAGCCGGGGGATTATTTTAAGAGGGATTAATGGCCATGTGTCCTTTACTGTAAAGAATTTTTAAAAAACCAAAATACTCCTTGTATATTTTGATTACATCTTGGAAATTCTTATCACATCGTCGTGGTCCTCAACAGTTGCTTTCAAACTTGAAGGATATTATGTAGCAGACTGTGAAATCTTAGTATTAACCCACTGAAGAATAAAGCAGTTTAGACCTGAGCGTGTTCCAGGAAGAGCTAGAGCTAGTTGGGTGAGTTCATTTATAGGAAGACAAATACCTCCCTCTATGGGTAAGACTTCCTTTTACCTAACTTCTCTGGATATCCAATTTTCTAATTAGTTAGAAGGATGAAGAGTTTGGATAGGTGTGATATTGTGGTCTTCACCCCATTTCTTAGCATATACAGTAACTCCTTTGAATCTGGGAAGAAATAGTGTCTTCGGGGGGGGGGGGTTGACCACTGGAAACATCAGGGCAAGATTGTAGGGAAGGGGAGAGGAGCTGAAAGCTTAACTGATTATGCATGGCTTATATAATGGGGTCTCTACCAAAACCCAAAAGGATTGGGTTTAGAAAACTTTTGTCTATCTGAGTATATGAAGATTCCTGCAGGGTAATCCACCTAGAGAAGGCATGGTAACTATGACCCTCTTTGCATACCCTTACTGTACATTTCTTCACTTGCACCCTTCATAATATACTTTATGAGAAACCAGTAAACTGGGTTCCATGAGTGTCTGAAACAAGTTAATTAAACCCAAGGAGGGCATTATGGAAACCCTAGTTTGTAGCCTGTTTGGTCATAAATTTGGTAAAATAATCTGTGAGTTGTGATTGGTATCTGAAGTGTGTGGGGGGCAGTCTTGTGAACTAAGCCCTCACCTTTGAGATCGGATGCTGTCTCCAGGGATGCAATATCAGAATGAGGTTGGATTACAGGGCACTTAGCTGGTGCCTCTTGGTAGGATTAATGGCTTCTTCTTTGTGTACTGGTGCTGGGTATCCCTACCCCTTTTAAGGTCACAGAAGTGTTTTGTGTTGATTGTGGTATAAGAGCAGAACAAAACAAGGCAGACTGTAGTTTCAGCACAAGACCCCTTTGCAGTGCCACAGCACCTAGGATAGGGCCTTCTGGGGACTGAACAGCTATTGTAAGATGCTCCATTAAACAAAGCTGGGAACTGTAATTAGGGGTCATGTGCTATCATGAACCAGAGAAGCTCAGAAGAAGTCCAGTGGAGAAGGCAGGAGATCGCGAGTTATAAGCATGACCCTGAAGCTTAAGTGTTGGCCAACTGGGAGGTAGATGAGTGTTGGAGAATAAGCGGTGCTGTAATGTCTGGGTGATGCTTGCACTGCTTCTCACTGTGGCACAGACTTGGTAGCAAATCCAGGACCCCCTAACAGTTGGGAAGGTAAGGGTACCTGAGCAGGGATCTTTGTTATGGCAAAGAGCGACATCTGGTGGCATTCGCTAAGAAAAAGCTCTGGTCGAGATCAGCTAAAGCTGTTCACGTATTTCCTTCAGGACTCTTCCCAAATCTAATGTTTCCTACGACCAACTTGACAGACCAGTCTAGGCTGACCCAATAAAAATGACAGTGCTGAGTGGCAGAGAGGAGCCATGTGAATTCAGTCAGGACAAGATAATGAATGATAGGGATGACACTTGAAATTGGAAGTAATCTGAGGGACCCACTCTGATTTTTAAATCTCTTTGAAACAATTGCAATAATTTCATTCAGTAAGAAGTTAGGAAAGGCAAAACCTAAGGTTTTAAGTCTTCACAAGTTCCACTTTCCCAGTCATTTACAGATAATTCTTTGAAATGCTTAGTTAGGCTGATGTGTATCTGGTAAGGACAATATCAGCATGGGTTTTGGAGTGTATTTGAGGGTGACTTAAAATATACACAAGAGTTTTCAGATACTTGTGATTTAAATATTTTCAATATATTGAGTAACAATAAACAAAAACAGGAAACAATGCTAAAAATGTAAGTTCATATGAGTGAAAATTTAGCAAGTATTTTTTGAGAAGTTTTTGCAACTGGTTAATTTCCTAGAAAAGTGCAGTTATGAGTTTAATTTGGTTTCTTCATCAACAAATTGTTTAACAGATCTTCTCATGCACTTAATCACAAATCAAAGAAATTGCATTTATAAATATACTATTAAGTCTTCCTCATGGAGTTTATAAACACTCTATAAAAATTCTCTATACTTCTCTTAAAATTGCAATTCTGTTGGAGACCATTTCCTTCAGCTCTATAGTGATTTGGCTTATTAGATTGGTCAAGAAAATAGATGATGTGCTATGAATTCCTCTAAATCACTGAGGAAGATATGAGTGCTGCCACTTGGAATGGTTGGCTCATTGGACTCAGAGAAGTTTCCTGTCACAGCTTTGGAACTCTGATGCTGTCATGATACATTTTTTTTTTCTCTTGATGGTTGTTTGTTGTACACAACACTGGGTCTCTTCTATAAATGCAGAGTGAAAGTTCATTCCCTTATTGAATTTGACTATTCTATGGGTTTTATTCTGTCTGACACTGAACAGAAAAGATGGGAACTTACATGCAGCATTAAGTAAAGAGAAAAATGAGAAACACAGTTGAAAGGAACAATAGCAAATGCAAGTCATGACTTCAAGATCATCAAAATCCATGGATTATCAGAGAAAAGATATTGTCCTTAAAAATAGCAGTTCGTATTATTTCATTAAGTGAAATTCTGTATCATTTGTAACTTTTCTGCTTTAGTATTATTTTGTATTCTCTTTAAAAAATAGCAAACATGGTAGGACATTTAGGGTTGTTTGGATTATAATGGAAATTTCTTTGTAATTAGAACACATTTAGAGAATAATTAGGAAATCTATTATAATTAGAAAACATTTAGAGAACAATACATATAACACATATTAAAGCTAAAATAAATACTGATCTTTTTCTCTCAAGAAACCTCCACAACCTTCTAAACCTTCCAATTTAAACCACTTGTTTATTATATATGTTTAGAATGTTGTGACTAATTTATCCAGTATGCCATATATTCTTAACTATCACAAATATTTGAAACATTAAACATGTAATATTATCTCTCAGCAAGTAGAGACGTATTAATAACATGCATTTTCTTTACTTCATTATCCCAATTATTTGTACCTTCACTGAACAAAAGTACCTTCCTTATTAAAGAAATAATTTTAGTATTTGGCTTTACTAAGTCTTTGAAATTTGCTTAATTGCTAGTTACAGAAATAATTAACTGAAATGAATCATTGAAATAATGATGGCTTAGAAACTCATTTTTCTTTCACCTAAAGGACCTCTATTTTTACAAAGATTGAATCCTTTCAAATAGGTTCACACAATCAACCTGCGTCGTGCAGGGTCCCTTTTACTTCCAGGCTCACCCTTTATCTATGACATCATCTTCCTCCTATGCCACATTTGAAATTTAACTCTTTTGGTGTTCTGGTCTTTGTTTAGTTTTTCTGTTGTGTCCTTCTTAGTACATCCTCATGTGTCATTCTAAAAATAGTCACAGGGTTACTGCTAGGCCATTGTCGTTGGAGCCAGACAAAGGGAAGAACTGAAAAGTTTCCAAGTTGAGTCAGCCCAACCCTTTTCCTTTGAGGGGCTTTCCCAGAAGCACTATCTAACAACTCATATTTGCATACCACTGCTGAGAATGAATGCAGTGATAGAGATACCTCTATCTGCAGCCAGGTGCAGGGAAATATGGTCTCAGTGCTGCTCTCGGCTGTTACAAAGCATGAAGGGAAGATCCAGTAGGGGACATCCATGATCTCTGCCACACCCTGTCAAACACCTTGGTTTCCTGGTGGATCAATGTTGCATATAGACTGAAGATTTTATTTGAGCCACAAGGTCTGGAACTATAGACCTCCACATTATTATTATTATTATTATTATTATTAAAATGTATTTAGTACATGGTCTACAGGGTCTCTACACAGATCGGACTCGTAGTGATCCTTCCTGTTTTTCAGCCTCCCAAGTGCGGGATTACAGGCGCCTGCCACCAATCCCAATCTCGTTTGCTGTCCCAGCATACCCCGGGGGTGAGGCTGGCACAGCAGACTAGGGACTGAACCCAGGTCAGTCCCTGCATCTGCCTAAGCAGGCGCTTTAGTCCACTGAGCTATCTGTCTGGCTCTGGACATCCACCTTTTTGTTCCCTCTTACAGTGTGAAAGATAAATCAAACCTTGTTTTACAGTTTCCATACCAACAGAAAACACAAATCTATAGGCTATTAATGCAATGTTTTTTTTCTTACTCTTTTTGGACTCAAAGTACATCTTAACAAAATGTCCAGTCTGATTTGAAGCTATGACCATTCTCCATCAGTTCTCCATCTCTCTGATACAGGATTGGATTCAAGTAACTGTACTCTAAATAGTCTTCATGTTTAGCTGACAGGAGCACGGATTACATAGATGTTTATGTAGTGCACGGTTGTAACTTCTGAATCTGAAGCAACAGCCTCTGGTGGCTGCCAGTGAAGACAGAATAATTGAATATGCATGAAAACAAGATATAAGGGATGGCTCTAGAAGGTAAAGAAGGGCAGGAGAAGTAAGGAGATGGGGATAGGAAAGCTAGACTTAGATTAGGAAGCTGGACTTGAGAAAGAAACACAAAAGAGAGCATAGGTGAACAGGTACTAGGTTGCATGTACTCTGGCAAGACAGAAACCTCTTAAGGTGAATTTTAGAAGGTTTACTGTACTACAGTAGCCATCACATTTCATCATTCTTCCTTTTGCTACACCTCAAAAGTCAGTCTCTAAAGGGTCTGATTAACACTGTTGAGATTTGCATTTCTGTGCAAATTAAAACAACACTGAGATACCATCTCACCCCAGAAAGTATGGCTAAAATAAAGAAGTACACCAAGGGCCACCAAGATAGCTCAGCAGATTAAGCATCTGCTTAGGCAGGGATTACAGGCCTGGAATTACAGGCGTGTGCCACTGGACCGAGTCTCAGTTTGTGTCTCAGTGTGTCCTGGAGAGAGGTCTGGCACGGATTGCTATGGATTAAACCCTGGTCACTGCACCTGCCTAAGCAGGTGCTTTAGTCCACTGAGCTATCCGGCAGGCCCTGAAATTCTGTATCACTTGTAATTTTTAATACTGTTTTGTACTCTATAACATAAAAAAGAGAGCTGCATTTCTATATTTTTGTAAGATGCTGCCATCTTACAAAATGTATTTCATGAGAAAGCAGAGGCCCAGGTGTTGAGGCCTAGTCACATAATAAGCGATGGCACTCAGCATCCGTTCTATGTAACAGCGAGAATACAGTTGTGCGTGGTGGGCTCTACACAACCTCAGATAAGTTGTGAGAAATAAATATGCTGGCATCTGTGCGTCTAGAAGTTTTTTTTTTTTCTTTTTTTGTGGGCAGCTCAGCCCAACCTGAAGGTGGGGCTGGTGCTACATGTAGTGCAAGGTATTCAAACTTGGTCCTCTGCCCCGCCTAAGCTTTCCTGTACAGGTGCTTTAGACCACTGAGCTATCTTGCCAGCTAGAGGTCTGTTTTTTTGCAGCAATAAAGAGCTGACAAATTCTATGCCAAACTGACCAACATGAAAAGAGAGTAGACTCAAATAGATAATATTAGAGATAAAAAGAAAATATTGTAATAGATGCCACTGAAATCTAGTGCATCCTTAGGGAATTACTTTTAAAAATTAATTTTACTGCAACAGTTCAGATATGCATAATGATAACATTAACCATAGAGAATTTGTACTTGTACTTGATATATTTTCATACTTCTTTTTACCCCCTTTCCCTTTCCTTCATTCTACTTCTCTTCCCCTCATTTACCAAAGTTTTGTTCTTTCTTTCTTTCTTTCTTTCTTTCTTTCTTTCTTTCTTTCTTTCTTTCTTTCT
>NDGN011441749.1:0-24513 GCA_002564285.1 Tympanoctomys barrerae
AAAAAAAAAAAAAGTGTGTTCTGTTATTTGTTGATAGAAATCTCCATAAGTATGCATTGTTTTAAATGTTTCTTCAACTTGAATTTTTTTTTTGAAGTAGATTTTTGGTTTCCTTGACCTAGTTGTGTTGGAGGGGTACCTATCCTTCCCCACTACGATTATTTTTATTTTTATTGGATACTTTATGTTTGATTGTACTTGTTTCAGGAAGTTGAATGTGGTGTTGTTCAGTGCAGAAATGTTAATAATTGATATATATTCCTTTTGCATTTTTCCCTCAACTGATGTGCGGTGAACATTTTTACCTCTTTTGATCAGTTTTGGCCTGAAGTCCACTTTGTCTGGACACAGAAAAGCTGCAACTGCTACTTTTAGGTTTCTATTGCATGGAATATGGTTCTTCATTCTCAGACTTTTAGTCTGTCCATTCTTTTTTTTTTTTTTTTTTTTTTTTTGCTGAACCAGGGATTGAACTCAGGCCCTTTTGCTTGCCAGGCAAGCGCTTATTTTACTGAGCCATCTCCCTGGCCCTTGTCCATTCTTTTTTTGAGTGAAATGTTTTTTCTTTTATTCAGTGTACCGCTGGAGTTTGTTTTGTGATACATTCTGCAGTCTATTTTTGGTTTGGGAACTGAGATCACTTATGTTGAAATTGATTATAAAAGGTTACTGATTTATTCCTCTCATTACCTTATTTTCCTATGGCTGATTCCCTACCATTTCCTTGTACTAACATTTCATTCTATGTGGTGTATTTACTCCATTCGTCCTTTTGTCATTGTTAGGTTCATTGTTCTTTCTAGGACACCTTTGTGAGTTTTGGGGAGTGTTCATTCTGAGTTTCTGAATTGTTTTATTTTCTCTTTATCGAGAAAATAGCTTATTTTTGCCATCAATGATGAAAGAGTTTTGCAGGATATATAAACATGGATAGGAAATTGTTTTCTTCTAGGCTTGAAACACTTCCTATTTCCCTGAGTTTTAAAGTGTGTGACAAAAAGTTTTCCATAATTCTAATGGCATTATTTTATGAGTGATATTTTATTTTGTTTTGGTAGAACTTCTTTTAAGATTCTGGTCTTATTTTAAGATTTCAAGATTTAGACTATGATGTCTTAATATTGTTTAGTTTAGTTTTATTGGCATTCAATTTTTTGTGATTCTAGAAATTTAGTATGATATGCATCACTTATCTGTATGTTAAATTATTTTCCCTTATTTTGACAGTTTTGCTATAATTTGCATAGATTTATGTCATTTGTTCTAATTTCTGATTTTGCCTAATTCCATGCAATCTTCAATTAATCGTGTTTATGTCCTTTATAAGCTATGAATACATTTTCTTTATTCTTTTGCTATTTGTAGAATATGTCTCATGAACTGGCCATTGATAATCTTCTAATTCTGCCACTTTGTTGTTTAATTGGTCCCTTCTATTTGCTCAGTGTTTTGATAGAATTTTTAATCTCCTGAATTTCTCTTTCTAACCTTTTTCTGGGCTCTTCATTCTCGTCTGTGCTGGCTGTCATC
The DNA here is from genome assembly GCA_002564285.1 of Tympanoctomys barrerae. Taxonomy (NCBI): domain Eukaryota; kingdom Metazoa; phylum Chordata; class Mammalia; order Rodentia; family Octodontidae; genus Tympanoctomys; species Tympanoctomys barrerae. The sequence goes on from NDGN011441749.1 coordinate 1,531, forward strand.
CTTCACATCACTTGGTTTTTATCTGCTCTTTTAAATTAGTGTCTTGGTAGAGCTAAGGATCATTTTGTCCAGTTGAACGCGTAATTGTCTCCCTATATCTTCTGTGAGCTTGTCAAATACTTAACTATCTGTATTATTTCCAAATCTGATATCGTTTTTAAAATAATTCTGGGCATTGAATTCTGATTTGCTTCTCTTTAGAATCTTTCTTTAAATGATCCAGTCTGTGGGAGTTGGGACTTTTGGAGCATTTGTAGGGTTGCCTCTGCATGTTTCTATTTTTCTTTCACATGTTTGTTATGTTGTCTCTCACAGATCATTGCCTTGAAAAGGCTTGTTCATGATGTGGAAGGCTCTTCAGTTAAAGACACTTTTGGGAGCCATCCTCTGGGTGTGACTGTTGGATTTTGCCCCTGCCCCAAATTCCAGCCACTTCCATTTACGTGGCAGAGGTCCTGTGTCCTGATGTCCACATATTGTGCACCTTAGCATTAATGGCCCCTAACAAGCCTGCTTTTATTGAAAATAAACATCTTAGTATGACAGACTGGGCCTACTGACAAAAAAATTGGTTCATCTTATCTTCGAAACGTGTTTGTATTATAAGACTAGGGCATAAATCAATGCATAGTTTCTGTCTGTTTTGAAACAAGGGGGATCTCAAATATAATAAATGAGCAATTGTCCAATTTTATCTGCATGATGCAAAAGCAGGGTATTACTCAACTTTGTATTCTCCACATAATTCATTTTGTGAAGTATTTTTATTAGTATAAAGTCATGGAACTTATGGAAAGGAAACAGTAAGTATATATTGCCATTTAAGTCCTCAAAATCTCACCTTTACTCTTCCTTACATTTCTACTCTCCTAATGAATAAATTGTTATAGTCCTGTGGCTAGGTCTGAATTTTCATTCTTTGCTTCTTTTCATGGATTGCAGCCATTAGGAAAGCAAACTAAGGCTTCATTAAGTTAAGTATAATTCATAACAGGTTATTAAAAGGAAAATATGAAAGGTAATTTCCCTTTATTTCGTACAAACACTATCTTCAGTGTAATGTAAACTACAGGAATTTGATGAGATTCTTGTTCTAATGTAATCAGAAAATGTTCACCATTTCTAGGGTATTATGTGCTACATGCAAATACAATGTGTTTACAACCTTCAGTTTTGCTTTTCATAGAATTAGATTGCATTTATATTAACAAGCAAAACAATGATTTACATTAACAAATAGCTTGGATGATACTTATTCAAATATATTATTCCTCTGAGTAAATAGTTATCTTTCAACTAACTGAAAAACTTACTATAGCTGGTAAGAGATTCTCCCTATAAAATGTTTTGGAATAAAAATTGCTTCATTGTTAATTTTTCTTCCAAGGTAGTGTTTTTTGTTAGTTTTACGCAGTTTAACTTGTACATGCTCATGAATTCTCTATGTTAGGAAGATGTTTTAAAAACTATGCACATAAGAGAAGTCAATAATTCACAATTAGACACACAGTATGAGGGTGAGTCATACATGTTAGCCTAAATGCTCGTTCATCTCAGGATCCTGAAATGTCTGAGATGTTTTGATTATAGCTGTAGTGCAGTTCCTGTAGTTTTCAGTTTAATATTCTTGGATGGGGGATGCCTGTATGCTGAGTGTGTTTGATGATACACTCATCATTGTAATTCAAGAGCAGCAGTGTATCTGGCCTCAAGGAATTTATATCAGAATTTTTAAGAGTTAAATTATTTGCAGTAAATGAAGGGTTGTTTTCGTGGAGAATTCTCGGGAGATATGAATGCTTTATGTATCTTTACAATGTTGAATAACTAGAACATAGTAAGTGTTCATTAGCCTTTTCCTAAATTAAGCAAATATTGAGTGAGATAACTTAATTAATGGGTCATGTCAGAGACTTTAGTTATTTGACAGATTGGAAGAAAACAGTTATTATCATTTGCTAACTAGATGTAAAAGATTTGAAAACTCAGTTCCTCTTTATTTGTACAATTCACACTCATATTTCCTCAGCAGTGTTGATTTATCAGATTGAAGCAATTAAGGATTTAAGGATAGAATATGTTGATACATCGGGCTACATCTACTTGAAGGTTCTTAGTGAGCCATAACTTAACGGTGCACTATTTCCAAGATATTTAAGAAAATAAACTTTATAGTGAGGTACTAGATAGTAAAATCATAATTGGAACAAATGGACTTAAGCATGGCTGGGGACATATCTCAGTGATAAAGTGCTTATCAAACATGTGTGAAAACTTGGGTCCAATCCTGACCACTGGAAAAAACTTAATAGATCCATAATCGTTATTTCATTCTGGCCTATTTGTACATGCATGCGATGTGCATGGGTCTGCTCCACTTCCCAATTGCCAGCCTTGGTCTTCCCCACCCCCACCCCTTCCCATCACAGCTTCCTTCATCTTCTTTAATAATCTCCCTTTGCTTTTCATGTCATCCCTCCCTCATAAATTTTACATATAAGAGAAAACACTCAGTATCTATCTTTTCGAATTTGGCTCAGATCGCTTAATGTGATGAAATCCCACTAGATCCATTTTCCTGATTTCACTGTTTATTACTGAATAATAGTCCATGGTGTCTGTACACCAGAAATCCTTTATCTGTTCATCTGTTTCCATAGAAAGTCCCATAGCCTGGGAATTACACTGCAGTAAACAGGAATATGCAGGTGTCTATGTAGTATTCTGACTCCAATTCTTTTGAGGCTATATCCAGTGACAGAAGAGCTAGATAAATGCTATTTCTGTTTAGCTTCAGAAGAAACCCCTGTTCCAACCCTCATGGGTTGGAATTTAAAGTAATTTATACTTTATCAGCAGTGCAAGAGTGTTTTTCCCCAATGTCCTCACCAATATTTATTGTTTTTATTCTTGTACTTTTATTTCTTTAATCTCCATAGCATTTTCAACTGCAACTCCTCTGTTTGCATTTTCACAATGCTGTACAAGGATTCTCTTCTTTCTGTAATTTTGCTATTATTTGCTTCTTGTGTTTGTGCTACTAGATATACTAAAACATTTTCAATTTTGTACATATTATGTGCCAAAGACTACTGTCTCATATTTACTTTTCACTTTGAAAGATTTAGTTTCTATAGAATTGTACATTTATCTATAAAATAAATGTAATAGAACTAAAATAAAATTATTTGAAATTAAAATGTTAATCATTTGTGAAAGTAATATACCATAATTAATTCATGTAATTCAGGGTTTTTTTTACGATTATTAGGTAACCAACAGCATGCTATTATCGATAATGAAGTCAGCTATTTTGCATAAATTGAGAATTTTAATACATACATTAAATTTTGTGTTATTCTGTTCAGTTGTATCCATTTACGGAAGACTATTACATGACAGAAGATGGTTTACTTGACTTGGCTGCATCGGGCATCTTTGACAAGTTTTCAGCTGTCAACTAGAAATAGGTAAAAATAAAATGTGTGGCTATAAATTAAAGAAAAGATTTTTCTTGTGGGTTTCTCACAGATATCCATAAACAGATGTGTTACAGCTCTAATACTTAGGTAGTTATTAAGTAGCCACCATTAGAAAAAGATGTTTTCAAAAATTATTTATTTATTTATTTATTTATTTATTTATTTGGTACAGGGTCTCGCGATGCAGCTCAGACTCATAGTTTTCCTCCTGTCTCAGCCTCCCCAGCTCTGTGATTACAAAAGTGCACCATCAGGCCCAGTTTCAGTGGCTAGTACAGCATGAGGTACCAGGCATTGAACCCAGGTCCTTGCACTTGCCAAGCAGGTACTTAGACCACCAAGCTACCTCTGAGCTCCAAAATAAATTTTTGACATAAGACTCATTTATTTCTCCTAATGGTTAGTGACCAATCTTCCTGGAAAAATATGTGTGGATCTCCTTATATAAAAGCTAAAGATCTTCTGTAACCCTGGGGACATAGCCCATTGCTGCAACTCTGTCCTGGTGTGTATGAAGCCTTGCACTCACCTTTCCATAATATAATAAAAAGCTGAAATTATAAGCATAATTTTAAATTAGACTTAGGAACTCCAGGTATATCTATGAATTGCTACATGATATAGAAAAAGACATTCTTTTGATAACCACATTGCTGCCTACATACTTTTTAAAAATATCTTCAAACCCTTGTAAAAAAACCAATTTCTCTCCCTAGTTAAATGATTTCTCTCTTTTAATCTCCCCTGCTGTCACTCTTGACACTACACCCTAACCATAGTACAACTGCTCCTTTTCTATGTTCCTTATCCATTGGTAGATTCTTTTTACTACTTATGTCACTAGCCCTCCAAATGCTATGCCACTAAAAAGATAGAAGGAAAAGTAAGAGAATCTTATTTTTAAAATTGTATTTTTACTAAAGCGCCAGCATAGTCAGGCGCAGTGACCAGGGTTTCATACCTGGCATGCAGTGCCAGCTTGTCCCCAGGGCACCCTGAGACAGCAATTGAGAATGAACATGGTGGTGTGTGCCTGTAATCCCAGTGCTTGGGAGGCTGAAAACAGGAGAATCACTGCAAGCCCAATCTACATAGACCCTACTGACCCTCTACTAAATACATTAAAATAAATTAAATAAATAAACCAACAAATAAATAAATATAAAATTGTATTTTTAAAAATAAACTGCTACTTCAAAGCACAAAGTTACTGAAGGTTATAATGCCTTTTTCCCTTCCAAGAAACATACTCTAAATTCCCTAAGGGGAGCTGGTCATGGTGGTGAATGCTTGCACTACCAGAAGTTGGGCGGCCCAGGCAGCAGGATCCTTATAAGTGTGAGAACACCTTGCACTACAAAGTGAACTCGAGGTTAGCTTGAACTGCATAGCAAGACCCTGTCTCAAAAAGACAATAAGTACATAAATAAATAAATAAATAAATAAATAAATTCATTAAAATGAAATCTTTGTGGGTCTTAAAGACCCAGAAGGCATGTAACATGGATCAGTGCTTTGTACCTATAAGTTGTATTTTTGTCTTTTGAAAAGTATTTTGAAAATTAGCGACAATGTATTTTTAAAGTAAATATGATTTTAAAATTTAAACATTCGCCACATATTTTGTTCACACTTCCTATGTATGAATTTTATCTTGATGATCATGATGAAAAAATATTATCATATTTGAAGGGTTTGGGATGAGTTGGTTCTTAGTTGGAATGCAGTTAAAAACCAGCAAAACACCTTAGAGGAGTAAAGCTTTAATTTGGCTGGTAGTTTTGGGGATTCAGTCCAGAAAGGATAGACCTATGTAGAGAAATCATGGCAAAGAATAATTCTTATGGGTAGTCAGTGGAGCAAAATGGTAGCAATGCCAGGAGGAGGTGGACAGGACAAGACATAGACCCTATGGTTCTGCCTGCATGGCCCACACAAATGCCTTCAGAGGTATATTTCCCACATCTCCTGGATTGATGCCAAAGTGGGTCAGTTGGACATCTACCATATCTACCACATTCCACAATTTATCTACTTTATGACTAATCACATTTTCATAAACCATACTTATGTTCAAAGTACTGGCACAGTAAATTTAGAATTTGTCTGAACATAATGCAAGTATTCTTCATAGGGTGGGTGACAATTCTTCTCTAAAGGTACAAGATGTTTCCAAAGTCTAACACTCTTATGAGACACAAAATAAACTGAGTTTTTAAGTAAGTAAAAAAGAAACAAGTTACATAATTCCAAGGTACATGCTCTGGCACAGGGTAAATTTGGAGGAGAGTAAAATTAAGGGGATTATGGCCAGTCAAATAGCTCAATGGTTTAAAGCACCTGCAAGCAGGCACAGGGGCCAGGGCTTTGATCCCCAGGCCTGCTGTACCAGACCTGCCCCTGGGGCGTGCTGAGATGGCCATTGACACTGGGCATGGTGGAGTGCACCTGTAATCCCAGGACTTGGAAGGCTGTAAATAGGTGGAATACTACAAGTCTGATCTAGTAGTGAGACCCTGAACACTCTGGAGACCCTTCCCTAAAGTACAGAAAAATTAAATTAAATTAAATTGAGGGGATTTAATCTAGCAGAAGAAATTTGAAGACACACTAACATTTATTTATTTATTTATTGTATTTTTAGAGAAGGGTCTACAGGACATTCACGGTCTCACTATTAGATTGGATTTGTAGTGATCCATCTGTTTACAGCCTCCCAAAAACTGGCACTACAGGCATGCACCACCACGCCTAGTCTGAAATCATCATTTATGCTTTTTCATGGGTAATGCTAGCTGCTATTAGCTCATTTATAGTAAAATTAAAGCCAAAATCAGACACAAAATATTTGAATAACTTAGAGTTAAGTTTTGTATGAGTTAAGTCTTAAATAACTTAATTTTAGTCATCCCCAAAAAGAGAAATACAGAGATAGAATAAGACCAAGAAACATCCAAAATAAGAAGTGCAAACTCTAAATTCTATGTTTAGTCTTAGGTACGCCTGATGAAATGAGGGCGCCAGACACTTGGCAACCTTTTCTCTGTAGTCTTGCTTTTTTTTTTTTATGAGCAGAATATATTTCCTGAGGGAAAGAAAGCTCCTGTCAGAGAGAGCATCAGGAGGGGGCCCAAGCAGGTTGTCCCCATGTAGTCTTGCTTGCTGCAGCCCATACAGTGTCTCTCCTGACCTGACTGAACTCAGAGCCGGAGGCTCTCCTCAACAGATGTTCACATATCCAGCATCTTCAGCATGCTGGAGTCCTCATTGCACATTAGGTATTATTAACATCCCTTTGTACACTACCATCTCTGGAGCTGCTGGTTGGTTTGCAAGATCATTCATTGAAAGTTTCTTGAGGCATAATGCTGCTGGATGGTGATTAGATCAGGAGTAGACAAAACCAGGTCTTTTGTAAACAATAACAGTTACTTTCATCCATTTTGAACCACAACTATAATAACCTTTGTATGCTTGTACACCTAACCATGTCAAAATGAACCTCTTGGGCCCATTATCATAAGGGTCTCTTTTTGGGCAAGAATCTCCAACATTCTCTTCTTAATAGAAAAACTGATGTTTTTGTACCCTGAAATTTTCACTGGATGAAGTCTTCCTACTTTCTAAAATTCTCTCAAGGCATTCTTCTTCCTTCCATTCTTCTTCCTTTCTCCTTATGAAGAACAGGTATTTTGCTTCCTTTTAGTGGTTTATAATCTGTTTACCAGCTATACGTCCTTTATATATGGTCCCTTTAGGACCCAACTTTAATTTATTCAAATTCCCCTCTCCTCTGCTTTTGGCCTTAATTTCACTACAAATCTAGCTGATAGCAACTAGCATTACCCATACAATAACATGAGTGTTAGTGTATCTTCATATTTCTTCTGCTAGATTAAATCTCCTTAATTTTAGTTTCCTCCAAATTCTCAGGAACTGGGCAAAATTAAGACAAATGTTCTTCCAAAGTATAAATTACAAGATCTCTTGTCCAACATTTAACAGAGTCCAGGTTCCCAAATGAACCTTGCTGGTTCTGGCCTTAAGAATTTATATCACTATCAGGATTCTAGTCTTCTGATCTCAGTCCTGAATAACCCAATAAACTCTGTTGACAGTACTCCAGGATTTCTCTAGTTCATATCTCCAGATCTTCCCTAATTTAAAACGAGTTCCAAGTGTTTTTTCACCACATGAATAAGTACATTTCCAGCAGTAATTCTGTATCTCTGGCACCAAACTTTTGTATTCACTTTTCTCATTACTGAGACACAGCACACAGTCCCGCCAGTCTGAAGGAGGAGAGGTTCTCATGGCTTCTTTGTCTCACAGTTTTGTCTGGTTCATAGGCCATGGTTTGCTTTGTCTAAAGCACACACATCTTGTCTAAAGAGCATAGGCTAGCCAGATGGTTAGCTCATGTCCGATGGGAGACATCTGGATAGCTATGCCAGAGGAGAAAGGGAAAAGAAGCACAGGTAATATTTAAGGTCAAGTCTTCAGGACTTACCTTAACATACCCATACCCAATTGCCTGGGTAGAGGCTGGAGTCTTCCCAAAACACTTGGAATTATTAAGTTGACACTCCACTCTAACTGGCACAATAGGAAGGAGAGCCAAGATGGCAGCGTCGTGAGCAGCAGAGAAAGAATTGCCATCTAGATGCTGGAATACAGCAGTGTTAGAAGGGCAAGGAGGAGGCAAGTGGATCCCCTGGCCCAGAAATAATGAGAATTGAAGCATGTAGAGAGAGGGAAGAGAGAAACTTTAAGAAGAAGAAACAGGTAGCTGGCAGAGCCTTCTCCTGAATCAGGACTAACTGTGAGAGAGGCAGCTTAAATCAGTAGACACAGTGATGGCTGGCAACCCCTCAGGCCTCCAGGAGAGGTATAGCAGTTCAGGGCAGCAGTGGACATGAAAGACTTCACTAGCTGGGGGTGAGCGGTGATGACTTGGTCGAACTTTGGGGGAGAGTGATTGGCCAGGAGGCATCTTGGAGAGGCGTTGGAAACTCAAGAGTAGCTGCTGTCTCTATTTCATGGCCCCCAGCTAGGCTCAGATCCTAGGTTGATGTATTGACAGCTACAGGCTGGGTCGATCTGATCTTAACTCTGGCCAGAGTACAGCCTTAACTTCAGGAGAAATAGGTGTGCAGACTTGGTAAGATTAACCACTATCGGCCATAAGGCTACTACTGGCTGCTGGAACAAATCAGCACAGACCTGGATTCTGCCACATATTGTCTACCAGGGACAGCAGAGACAAACCTGGAAGTGAACTTCTTTTCTTAGTGAGCAGAATGTATTTACTGGGGAAAAGAAAGATCCTGTCAGAGAGAGGGACAGGAGGGAGGCTGAGGGCATGGTCCCAGTGAAAGTGAACTTCTTTTTCTCTTTCTCTCTTCATTTTTTGTTGTTGCTGTTTTGGTTTCAGGTTTTGGATATTTTTCTCCTTCATTGTTTGATATTTTTAAAAATGCATATTAATGTGGTTTGTAACCTCTGGTGGTTGTTCTGTTCTTCATTTTATTTCTTTATTTTCTCTTTCTCTTTTCTTGTGCACCAGTTTACCAACTTTCATGTGATTCCCCTTTGTGCCTTACATCTAAACTCTTTTCCTACTGCTTCTTTACTTTCTACTTAACTACTTTTAAATCTTGAGAATGGTGAATTTGACATACTGACTTAGATACTGCATATCACTTTCTGGCTTGTTTTAAATTTTGTTACTTATCCACAAACCTAGAGATGAAATGTGGCAAATAATGGGTACCTCAGTTGTTAATTTTCTAGAATGGATTTCGTGGTGTTGCTGTTGCTAGTGGCTTTGGCCAAAAGTAGTATAATTATCCTAATCAGCAGTTCTCCTGGTATTTCAAGACTGAGAGTGATTAAGGGTCACAAAAAAATAGTATGACACAGTGCCAAAGAACCAAAGATTGGGCCAAAGAGGCAGCAACTTCTCATCCCAAACAAATTGAAGAGGTGAGATCTGAAACAGGCTCAAAACACCCCCAACCAGCTGCGCCTGATAGATACCCAGGAAAAAATAGTCTTTTCCTAAACTTTCTAAATACTAGCAATAAATTAACTAGGCATAGACAATTTATAACCATCAACCCAGGAATTAAACTAAAAATCAAAACAAAGGAAGAAAACAAAACAAAAGTTAAAAGGCACTTAAACAAGATCCATGCCCAGCTATCCAGTTCACCATAGGCAAACACAAGGGGTGATAAGGTGGGAAAATCTGAAAGTCACACACCTGACTTCTCTGAAGTGGTAAAAGCAAAGCAATTGAATAAGATTCTAGAAAAAAAAATTAGAAACAACTTTTCAGATAACTGCAGAGAGGCTGTCCACAATGAAAACCATGCTTAGTGACTCTAGAGCAGATATAGTTTTTTAAAAAATAAGGAAATTAAAAAAAATAACAGCAGCCATGAATGCTTAATGTCAGAAAGAAGTGGAACCTATAAAGTAGATTTAAACAGATATCTAGGAGAATAAGAATTCCATTGGAAGTATCTGTTGCAGGTTCAGCCAAAGTTAGAACAGGACCTCACATATGGAATAAAAGCTAGCATTTAGGGATCTTCAAAAGAAAGATTTCTTGAAACTAGCAAGGAACCATGAGAATTCAATCAGCAGCTGCTGGGTGATGTGAAAAAATAACTTAAGACTGATTGGACTAGATAGAAAAGCAAGAGATAACACAATTGATAAAAATCTGTTCACAGATATTGTGGCAGAAAACTTCTCTTGTAGGGAAAAATAAGTAGACATAGAGTGAAGTGAGGCATATAGAACCCAATTAGCCATCATGAAAATAATCTATAATGAGGAATATGACATTCATGTTTCCAGAAATACAAAAAAGTATAGAATATTAGAAATTAGGGAAAAGATACATTCACCCATAAAGAAAACATCATCATGATCAGATGTAACTTCACAGAACAAACCCTCAAGTTAAAGAGCGCTTGGAGTGAATTATTTTAACTATTTCTAAAAGAAAACAACCTGCAACCCAAATGGATGTACTCCGCAAACTGTGGGCAAAATAAGATACTTCCACAACAAAGTACACCTAATGAATTTACGACCTCCAGACCAGCACCCCTAAATATTTTAATTACATTCTAGAAAGAGATTGCCATACTTGCAAAGACCAATTGTACTTGAGGCTATAACCTATTAAGCATATAAATTGTATGAGGCATGGTGATATTTACTTTCCATATATTAGTTGTTAGATACAATGGCTATAGCACAGTTATTATTATTTATTTAACAATTATAGAAGAAGGGATCATAAAGAAGTTAAGTAACTGAATGGTACTATGTATTTTGTGTGCATCACATTGAACATTTTATTTGAGGGAGAAAGATAAGTAGTGAGTCTATCAACATGTTGAAAAGCAAACCATAAATAGTTGATAATATTAGCTACTGGTTAAAAATGTTAAAAGGGTATGAAACATCGGGATTTGGGTGGCCAATATTATACACTCTTTAGAAAAGGGCTGGATACAATATTTAGTCAGCAGAAGAAAAAGGCAGGTTTTGATCTGGTCTTTAAACTTTTAACCTCCCCTTTTGCTATCTTGCTTATCTCAGTAAAATAAAACACTATATTTATATTTTCTCAAACTGTGTAAATCACTGAGGTAGAATAAATAAATTTTTGATGTAAAAGAGATGAGTAAATTGTAATTTTTTGGTTATATTTTCAAAGAAAATTGAAAGTTTAAGGGACAACATTATCCAAAATCACAGTGCTTTTTCATTCCTAAACTTTTTGTTCCTTTCCATTTTTCTTACTCCTAAATTCCTAAGAAACCTAAAGTTACAGTAAGTTTGTATTTGGGCCTATAATTTTCATTGGATATTACAGATTCAAAAATCCTAATCAGATAAACAATTGGGCACATCCATGATTCTGTGAGTGCCTGCATGTCTTTCTGAATAAGTGTGTCTTTCATCATATCTAATAAATCTGCCTGTGATCTCCCTTACAAGTCCTGGAATTATTTCCCTGGAAAAGTGGTGAAGGGAACATATTGAAGTTCCAAATGTTTCTTTGGGAGTAAGTTCTCTGATCATACTCTAATCTCCTCTGTCTTTCATATTCCATATTTCATCCATTAGAACATTCCATCTGAGCAGAAATGGTAACAACATCCATACAATGTCTGGAGTGGTTAAGCAGTAGGGGAGGGATGAGGAACAGTGAGATTTCTACCTTTTCTTACCATGTTGTGACATACATGAATTCTCAAGCATTATCCGAATAAATTTTCCATCCTTGGAAAGGAAAAGAAAAAAAAAAAAAGAACATTCCATCAGATCTTCTTTTATAATATATCTGGAGCCTGATCAGTTCTTACTACCTATACTGACTTGGCTCTCTAACAAGTCAAGTTGCCTCCCAGATAATTACTCTGAGCTCCTTTCTTTGCTTTCACATTTATTCTTTCTGATAACAGTCTAACTTCACAATGATTGTCATAACTCTTTTAAAAATGTAATGATACATAACCACCCAGAAACAATCCAAAGAATTTTATTCTTCAAGAGTAAGTGGAAACATTTTTGTTCTGACATCGTCCGCAATTTTCTCATATTTTTTGCTATGTTTAAATCACTAGGCCCCTTTGATTTTTATCTAATGCTACAGCTAATGTCCATTCCAAGGTGTTTATACTTGTCTCTCTGTTGGAAAACATTTCATTTGTGAAAGATATCTTCCCTATTTATTAAATTTGTGCAATGTTACATCCATATGGTAAGTTACTCTGGAGAACATGAACATTATATCACTTCGCCCTGTACTCATTCTATTACCTTGCTGTGTGGTGGTGTTTTCTATGGAGAGCATCACTAGTTAACACAGCACATGCTTTATAAATGTTATCTCTTTTCCTGTTACTTTATTTTTCTTTCTTTCTTTTTTTTTTTTCGGAACAGGGGATTGAACTCAGACCCTTGTGCTTGCCAGGCAAGCGCTTATTCTACTGAGCCATCTCCCCAGACCCTTTATTTTTCTTAGCTAGGAAAATGTAGACACCTGAAAGGAAAAAAATCATGGTTTTATTTTGAAATATATTATTTATAACTATAAATCTCTCTCCAACTATGAGGTCACTTATATCCACAAGCTGTCACTTACCACATTTAGATTAACATTCACTTGGGAAATATAAATAATTTTGATGGATGTTCAGGTGTCCCTTGAGAGAATTGTCTACAGGGTATGTAGTTTTTGTATAATGCTGTATATAATTTTAAAAATTGGAGAGAAATTTCTATTACATATGGTAGAATCTTAAAACCTTTGCCTAATTTTTGCCTTTTGTATTTAGGTCTGTACAATGTGTAGTAAGGAAATTTAAAATTGTTTTATATTTTTCTTGTTAAATTGACTATTTGTTATTATAAAACAACTCCTATTTGTCCATCGTCAGGCTTATTGACTTGAATTACATATTTCCAGGAGTTAGAACAGCTGCCTTAGTTTTTGTTACTGTTCTTGTTCTCTTTAGTGTTATTATGGTATACCTCTTTAAATTCTTAATGTTTTATCTTTATGAATCACCTATTTAGAGCATAAAATAACAGAACATATGCATAAATATGCATAAAATATTTTATACATATCTACATATGTAGATAAATCTTAATGCAACTGCTATGTTTAAATCAATCATTTTGATTTAGTTCTGCCTGTTGTATGTCCCCTTGTTTTTCTCTTCTTCCCTTCTTATGTGTATTGTTATTTTAACAGTATTCATTTTTCATTTGCAATAAAATACCATTTTGCTATATATTGCAAAATATTTCAATCAAAATAAAAGAATACAAAAATAATATTTCTCAAAAATCAAGAAAGCAAATAGCTGGTTCTTGAAATTGGGAGAGAGGCAAAATAGTATTTTCATATTGATTTATTTTGATCATATTCATGAGATATCTGGCCAAACAGTCTTAAAACCTATGGGATTCTTTTAATTAGCTATTCTCTTAACAAACTACATTTAAAATATTATGCCACTCCTAATGAATAACTTTTTAGCTATTAGTTTTATATTTCCAACCCATAAAAATGCTTAAGTCCTTCCCCAACTAATTTCATCTGTTTTAATTCCTTCCCGTGGATAGATTTTGCTCAAAAAAGTTGGAATGATCTGTTATTCAGCGTTTTACATGCCAGGTAAGAAATGCAAATTTTTGAGGGCTTTTAACAGTATGGAACAATTTTTATTTCAGCACTTAGGGAGTGAGCCATATAATATCCATTAATTTTAATGAGAGTAGTGTGGAGAATCTATGAAGGTATAACACATCCTTCTGGAGATTTCCACAATGGATCAGCACAAAGTTGCATAGCACAGATGTTTAATTGGTGACGGGTCAAGCATGAACGCGCTAGGACCAAAGAATAAAATACCAATTACTTGCAAAGTTATGAAGGTCGGGAAAATAAAATAGTTGTGTCAAATTACACATGGATGTGAAACTCTTTAATAAGATGGTCAGAAAGTGGAAGTGATTTGCATGTCACTTAGTGGGTGTGGCATGGTTATGTCTCCTGAGCATATTTTCAGGGAAACACAAAAAGTTCATTGTTAGCATTTGGGCTATTGAGTGATTTCAATTTCCTTTTAATTTATTTTAATTTCAATAAATTCTATGGATCTAAGAAGTGTTCTGAGGATACCTATATCTCAATTTTATACATGTTAGTGCTCAGCCTTCTCATATTTCTGTTAACTACAACATAGGCCCATGAATACTAGTGTTACTCTACAAGAAAGCTGAATCAACTGTTACTTTTTATAGTGTTCAGTGTGTTAACTATAACAGTATTTCCTAGATATCTAAGGCAAATAGGACAACATACCCCAGCTGCCTCACATTCCACCCTTTGTTATCAAGCAGTGCTAAAAACAGAGACCTTTCAGTGAGGAAGAGCCCACGGACGGGGGCCTTGTGTCCCTCACTCCAGAAGCACACATCATCTGCTGTCTCCGTGACGGCTTCATTCCATGCCCTTTGGGGATAATAGAGTAATAAAGTATAATAGTGATTCTATTGCCTCTAACATTTTTATTTATACTGTCATGACACGAACAGTATAAACTTCAATGTGAGAATTTAGATATTATCACTTTTTTTTCCTCACCTTTCTGAGCAGTTATTTCTGTGACTTAACAATGATAAAATTGGGCCGGGGAGATGGCTCAGTGGAATAAGCTTTTCCCTGGCAAGTGCAAGGGCCTGAGTTCAATCCCTGGTTCCTAAAAAAATAAATAATAATAATAATAATAATAAAATCATCAGTGTCTTTATCATTTGAAACACAAACTTAGAGGTTGCACAGTGTATACTGGGAATGTGAGACGTTTCCTAGTAGTTCAGAGTTTGTCATTCGAATGCCTATTTTTTTGGTTTTATTTTTTAAAAATATATGGAACATGCAAGTAAAAAAAAACTGAATAGTAATGTGTAAAAGATAAAAACAAAATATATCTAAAAAGATTATTTGTCCTTTACTGTTACTCTTTTCTCCCATATATTTAGAGATATATGTATTAATTAACATCTGTTAATTTCCCTCTATTGGTCTGATTTTTGTGACAGTGATCCACTCCAAGACCAAGAAGGATAGAAGAAAAAAAAAGACTTTTCTTTATGCATATTTTTAAAATGCCATTTTTAAAAAGTATTTGGTTGTTACAGGGTCTCACTGTGCAGCTCAACTCACAATGAACCTCCAGTTTTCAGCCTCCCCAACCCGAGGTTACAGGCATGTGCCACTACTCCTGGTCTCTGTGGCCAGCTCAGTGAACCTGGGGGTGGGGTTGGTGCAGCATGTGAAGCCAGCTATCAAAACCCCAGTCCCTGTGCTTTCCTAATCTTGCCTAAGCAGGCATTTTAGTCTGCTGAACTATCTCACCAGCCCCCTTTAAAATGTCATCTTTTTAAAAGTAGTAAGATATGATAAGCTATTTTTTCATTTGAACACTTATTTTATGATTTAAGTGATTTATAATGTGCACATCAAGTGATTATAAAACAAAGAATGAATAGTGTTTGGCAATTGAATGATCTTTAAGTGCTATTTGTTTATCTTTTTTTTTCTGTTTGTCACACTACTATAATCAAAAATCTCACTCAAACAGACTAATAAATGAACACATTGTAGTACATTGTAGTGTCTCAATCCAGGAATGTCATTTAGAAGGTCTTAAGAGGGACCCGGAGATTATGAGCTTAATTCTTAGCATCTTTGATAGTGTTTTCCTCTTGTACCCATATTATGGATTCTAAATCACAACTTCAAAAATTTCACTATTGGGAATAACTATAGCCATACATAATATAATAGATGAACTCTAAAATATAAAAAAACAAAATCTGTGACAGAAATGAAGAGAAGAAAAAATTAATAAAATATTTATGTTCTCATGATGGATAGAACACTGAGGTAGAAATTATAACAATAAAGCAAAAATAAAATCTGCAGAACTTTAGTGAAGTAGACCTGTATTAGCAAAGTAGACATTCTTCTCAATCTTACATAAAACTTTCTCCAGGGATGGCCTGATAGCTCAGTGTATCAAAGCACCTGCTTAGGCAGACACAGGGACCAGAGTTTGAGCCCTGGTGTGCTGTGCTGGCCCGCCCCCCAGGGGCATGTTAAATGGAGATTGAGACTTGGCATGGTGGGGTGCACTTATAATCCCAATGCTTGGGAGGCTGAAAACAGAAGGATCACTATGAGTCCAATCTGGGTAGTGAGACCCTATAGGCCCTGTACTAAATAGATGAAAATAAATAAATAAATATTTAAAAAAACAAACAAAACAACTTTCTCTAGCATTGTTGATGTACTGGACACAGCACAATTCTCCATATCAGAACTGAAAAACAATAGAATCTTTTTGGCAACTAGGCAGCCTAACAACTATAATGCAATGATAGCCAAATATGAAGCATACGTAGCTAAGCCTACTGTGTCCTAAAAGCACTTGTTTATGAAAATGATCAGAGGCACAATATGGGCCATAGTTTATAGTATGCTGATATCTAGGTTAGAACAATAATTTAGAAACTTATTTTAGAGAGTATGACTTATTGTTAATATGTGTCACATGTACCTTCTGTTCTAGTTTCCTAATTAACTACTTTCAACTCTGCAATTTTATGACCCTAAAATTGATCCTAGATATTGACAAACTTTTGCTCATTAACAGAACCTTGTTGTCATTTTCTGTATCTTGGCAAGATTTTAGGAAAATTTTAGGAAGGGCAAATTTGATTTACTCCTTGGAGAGAAGATAAAAATAAATGTAGAAAGAGATTAAAATAGAATAATTGGGTGCTGGCCTGATAGCTCAGCAGAGTAAAGTGCCTGCTTAGGCAGAGCGTAGCAGCTGGGGTCCAATCCCCAGGATGCCATGCCAGCCCCTCCCCTGGGTCTCGCTGATGAGGATTAAGACTGTGTGTGATGGGGCCAGCCTGTAATCCCAGCACTTGGGAGGCTGAAAACAGGAGAATCACTACAAGTCTGATCTACGTAGTGAGTCCCAGTAGTCCTTATATACATATATTTTAAGTCAAAACTCAGCCATGTAAGAAAGTATGACTGATTTAGGACTTTTTGCATTACATAAGAAGATATCTAAATTAAACAAAATCAAAATTGTAAAAGAGGGCCAGAGAGTGGATTCCCAAAATCAAAAAATAAAGAAATAAATAACAGATACAAGTTTGTTAAATTCACAGTTTCTAATGTGAACTAAATTCAAATTTTAATAAACTAATAAAACAGAAAAATGATGTCAATAAAGAATCAGAATTGCCTGCAAGAAAAATGATACTAAAATATAAAAATATAATACTGAGGTACAATAAACTAAGCCTGCTGCCTCTCAGCTTATAACCAGCTCATATACCATGAAAAATCAGTAGCAAAATGTGTTCATATTCATGGTAAAAGAAGGAGCAATAAAACAAACTGCTTGTTTCAGTCTTTACAAGCCTCTTTCTTCTACAGACTTCCTGTGTCCTGCTGGTGCCTCCCAATTCTGCATGACTCACCAAGTCAAGGACTGCAGCATAAGATCTTGATCTTGACCTCACCTTCAGCTCCAAATTCACTATTACTCTCACAGACCTACGTAAATTTTTAAATACCACCCTAGATTACACACAGACAAGAAGCAAAGGAGTAGGTGATTAACAGAATTAGAAATCAATGACTTTGTCTAGTCGACATAGGGGACCCAGACACATTAAAAAGTGAACAAGTGTTAAATGAAATTGAATAAAAAAAAAAAAAACCTAAGCCATCTTTGGTAACTTTAGAGGAAAATCATGTGAGATGCAGAAAAACTCAAATATGGGAAAATGGAAACAACTGTTTAGATTATGGCCTGGAAGTCTGGCATAAATGTGGGCCCATCTGCCTGCTCCCTGCACCCAAGACCCCTCTCCAGCCAGACTCCAGGCCCAGTGGGATTGTGGGAACTTCCAACTGCTTTTTGTGTCCAAGACCCCCTCTCCAGTCAGACAGCAGGCCCTATGCCAGGCCTCCTGTGGGACCTTGCAGTAGAACTCATTGAAGAGAGGCTAGGAGCAAGACCCACCCAGCTAATCTGGCCAAAGTGGCATAGAGGGTTCACTTCTATGGGCTGCAGCAGGAGGAAGCTGAACACAGCAGCAAAAAAAGCCAGACACATCTGGACAAGTTCAAAGTTGGTAGATGCAGACATGGTAAGCTGAGACACTTTGCTGGACCAAGATCTATCAGAATACCCTTTCTCTTTTATTCTTGATCTACAAAGGGGTCAACAGGTAACTGGGTAAACAAGCCTGGCTGGAAGACCCCAGGCATATCAAGAGAAGGGGATTAGATAGAATTTAGGGTAGCAAACTTAAATACAAATTCCCAAATTAATATCTTGCCAGTATACTTCGATGCACAGAGATAATTTTTGCTCTATCTAAAATACAAATACATTAATTGCAAAACTTTATCAACTACTAAATATTACTACTCACTATTAGTGTTCTTAATTGTAGTTCTATAAATACAAACTAAAACTGGATTAACTATATAATCTCTAGTGTGAAAATTTCTGTATGTGCTTTATGATTATGATTGCTTTAAAGCTCTACAAAAAAGATTATAGGACAGTGCTATACAGAATGACAAAGAAAAGGAGCAGAATGCAATCTCAGGCCCCAACCCACCAACGAAAAATGCAGGAGACACTAGAACAGAAGAAATTGTGAATCATGAAGCTGAAATATCTGAATTAATAGTCTGAAGTAAAGAAACAACTGCAGGGAGGTACAGAGGATATTAGATCAGAAATAACCTCTGAAATAATAAATAAATATCTGAATTAATTGCATCTGAAGTAAATAATCACTGCAGAAACATACAGAAGAAATCAGATCATAAATAAACTCTGAAGTAAAAAAGAAAGGATAACAATAATGAAAGAATTAATAGCTTCTAAAGAAGACAGTGATAAAAAGTTAGAGGAGTATAGAAAAACAATGGCAGCCTTGAATGAGCAATATAGGAAAGAAATAGATCACATGAAGCAGAGTCAAAGAGATATAGAGGAAATTAAAATCTTAATGACAATTTTGAAAAACTATTTCAATAAAACTGAAGATAGAATTTCATACCATGAAGATACCATCACAGCTAGTGAAAAGGTAAGAAAAGACCTTTTAAAAACAACTAGGATGCAGGAACAAAATTATCACCTGGGAGACAACGCAAGACAAAAAAAGAAAGGATAAGCATCGTGAGACTAATAAGCATCAGTGAGAAATAAGGAGTCAATACAAATGATATAAAAATGAATATTGGCAGAAGTAATAGCAGAAAACGTCCCAAATATGGGGAAACAATATGAATTAAGGTAACCAAACCATATAGAACTCCAAATAACATCAACTCAATTAAAAACACACCAAGACATATAATAGTCAAGATCCCAGAAATCCAGCACAAGAACAATATGCTAAAAGCCGTTAGAGAAAAGAAGCAGATCACATTTAAAGAAAAATCCATCAGAATAATGGCAGACTTCTCTTCACAAGCCATGAAGTCAAGAAGAGCATGGAGCAAAGTACTTCAAGTTCTTTATGGAAACAAATTCCACCTCAGACTACTATACCCTGCAAAACTCTCTTTCAAGTTTGATGAAGAAGTGAAATACTTCCATGACAAAGAGCAACTACAGAATTTTATGATGACAAAGCCAACCCTACACAGACTATTGAAAGATATTCTAGAGAGGGACAAAAATGACCACAGCTCAATGAATGAGAAAAGAAAGAAAGCAGCAAATAGGGAAAATAATTAAAAGGAGAAAAAGCTATAAACTGTAGGTAAATAAAATGTCAATGATAAGTCAATACATCTTAATTATAACCATCAACATAAATGCAACTCAATTTACAAATTAAAAGAAGTAGACTGTTACAGTTGATTAAAAAGCAAAATCCAACAATATGCTGTATTGAAAATACACTTAACTCATAAAGAAATTTATGGGCCAGTTGAGATAGCTCAGTAGAATAAGACAAGCACAGAATCCTGAGTTCAATCCCTAGCACAGTAAAAAAAAAAAAAACAAAAACCCCATAAATTCATAGGCTGACTATCAAAGTGTGGAAAGCAATACTACATACCTCAGCACCTCAGAAAAAAGCAGGAGTAACAATCTTTCTCTAAGACAGTTTCAACTTCAAACCAAGAATGATCAAATGAAATAAAGAAGGCCAATATGTACTGGTTAGGGGAAAATTTCAAGAGGAAGAGGTAACACTCATAAATATGTATGCACCAAACACTGGAGCATGCAACTATATAATACAAATCTTAATGGGCATGAAAAATCTAATATCCAATATCAAAATTTCAACAGGAGACCTTAACACACCCTTATCACAAAAACACAGGTAAAACACACAAAAAATTAGCAACATACCACAACTGAACCAGAACTTGGAACAAATGGACTTAGTGGACATATATAGAGTGTTCCACCCAGCCACAGCTGAATACACACTTTTTTCAGCAGCCTATAGGACTTTTTATAGAATAGACAACATACTAGTCCATAGTAATGCTTACATATATCCAAGAAAACAGAAATTATCTTACGCATATTATCTGACCACAGTGCAATAAAACTGGAAATATACAACAAAAGAAACCAGAAAAACACAATAAATACATGAATATTAAACAAGACCCTCCTCAGAAAACAATAGGTCACAGAAAAAAAATTAAATAATATCTACAATTCAATGAAATTCAAGAAAAACTTATGAGAATACGTGATGCAATGAAAGCAGTTCTTAGAGGGAAATGTATACCTTTGAACTCACAAATTAGAACAACAAAGCATGAATGAATAAAACCCTAATGCTGTACTTGAAACATCCAGAAAAAGAAGAATAAACCAAATGCAAAGCCAGAAGAGAAGATAAAATTATAAAAATTGGAGGAGAAATTAATTCAATCGAGATGAAGAAAACAATTCAAATAATTATTGAATCAAAAATCTGGTTCTTTGAAAGTTTAAATAAAATTGATAAGCCCCTACCAAACTTCATCACAAAGAGGAAGAAAAATCTCCACAAACTCAAGCAATAAGGAATGAATAGGATGAAATTATCACAGACCCAGTGGAAATTCAGAAGATCATCAAAAGCTACTTTGAGAAATTTTCTTGTCACAGAGTTGAACACAGAAGAAATATACAGATTCGTAGAAAGGTTAAATTACCAAAACTGTTCAAGAATATTTAAGAACTCTCAGTAATCTAATAACCACCAATGAAATACAAAATGTAATAAAAAAAGAAACTACTGACAAAGAAAAGTCTGGGTCCTGATGGATTCACAGCTGAATTCTGAGAAATTCACCGAAGATATCATCCCTATACTTCTCAAACTCTTCAGTGAAATTGAAAAAGAAATAATCCTCCCAAAATCAATCCTGAAGGCAAGTATTATACTGATACAAAATTCAGGGAAAGACATCCTCTTGGCATAGATAGCCTCTATCTCACAGTCCTAAAAAAGAGAACTACAGGCTAATATCCCTCATGAACATAGATTCAAGAATCTTCAATTAAGTCCTACCAAATAGAATATAGCAAATCATCAAAAAGACTATACACCATTACCAGATAGGATTCATCCCAGGGATGCAAGGATGGTTCAATATATGCAAATTTATAAATGCAATACACTATATCAATAGAGTATTGCACTATTTGATACACTATATCAAATCCAAAAACCACACGATCATCTCAATTGATGAAAAAAAGACATTTGACAAAGTCCAACACTCATTCATATACAAAGTCCTACAGAAAATTGGAACAGATGGCCTCTTCCTCAATCTGATAAAAGCCACCTATGACAATGCAATGGCTAACATAATTCTAAATGGGGAAAACTTGAAATCTTTTACTCTCTGATCTGGTACAAGATAAAGGTGTCCTCTATCACCACTCCTATTCAATGTAGTTCTGGAATTATTAACTAGAGCCATTAGAAAAGAAAAGAAATAAAAGGAATAAGAATAGGTAAAGAAGCACTTAAGCTATCATTATTTGCAAATGACATGATACTTTACTTGGAATACCCAAAAAGCTCCACCAAGAAGCTACAAGAATTGATACACAAATTTAGTAGCATAGCAGGATACAAAGTCAGTACCCAAAATTCAATAGCATTCCTCTACAAGCATAACAAAAACAGTGAGAGGTAAATTACAGAAACAATATCTTTTATGATGGCACCACTGAAAATGAATTACCTAGGAATTAATCTAAATAAATAAGTCAAAGTTTTATTCAATGAAAATTATATCACTTTGAAAAAAAGAGATCATAGAGGATTTCTGAAAATGGAAAGATATTCCCTGCTCCTGAATAGGAAGAACCAACATTGTGAACTTGGCCATATTCCCAAAATTCTTATACATATTTAATGCAATCCCCATCAAACTACTACCAAAATACCTCACATACTTAGAGAAATCATTCCAAAAATTTATTTGGAACCAGAAAAGACCTAGAATATCAAAGGCAATCCTGGGCAACAAAGACAAGGCCGAACACATTACAATCTTGACTTGAAATTTTACCACAAAGCTGCTGTGATTAAATCAACATGATATTGGCAAAACACGGACCTGAGGATGAGGGGAATAGATTAGAAGACACAGAAGCAACTACAAACACACTCATGATGAAGTAGAGTGTGCCTAAGGAGAGTCACATGGAAAGAAAACATTCTTTAAGGTTTTCACAGAGAGCAAACTGACCAAGCAATGGCCATGACTCATCCACATGGCAGACACTGACAAAGGTTCTACAATCTGAGATACAGGATCTCAGAATAAATCCTAAGGGGATTTCACTGACCTTATCAGACCCAAAAGCTACAA